>CAUYRT010038263.1:0-42303 GCA_963574885.1 Lepilemur ruficaudatus
CCGGCTATTATTTTCTATATATTTTTAGTTGTCCAATTAATTTTCTTTCTATTTTTTAGTAGAGACGGGGTCTCGCTCTTGCTCAGGCTGGTTTTGAACTCCTGACCTTGAGCAATCCGCCCGCCTCGGCCTCCCAGAGTGTCTCCCTCTCCTTTTTATAAAAATGTATGACAAAACAATAACTCTAGCTCTGTTTTATCTTTTCTTCCCCAGCGATAGCATATCCATTCCCTTATTAAGTCATACTTCATTGTAGAAGTCAAGTTGACTATGGGAACGGAGAAATTTTTCATTTAACTTTCAGGAAGAATAGCCTAGTCTAGACAGCCTCAGATCAGGGAGTCACTCAAAGCTGGCCTGATTTTATCCTTTTTTACCTTTTAGTACCTTTTTCCTCCCTCCCTTCTTCTCTTCTTTTTCCTTCCTTCCACCCTCCCTTCCTCCCTTTCCTTCCTTCCTTTTCTCTTTTTTGGATACATCTTAGATACTGAAGTTCTTTGTGAAGAAATAGGTCACAATCCCCTCTCCCCTCCCTTTTTTCCTAAGGCTAGGTTAGTCCCAATTTCTGAAATGGTGCCTTAGATGTAATACAGATGGAACTTTGTCTTTCCTAATGAGGTAGCAAGTCACATGGCTTTGTTCTATCTCTTCTCCTCCCACTTGATTTTGTGGCTTTTCTAAGGTGTTAGGTTGGAAATTTAAATCTTTAGTTTAGCTTTAGCTTTGTCTAGACATAATCCTCTATAGTAGTTTAATATTCCTAAAGGATAGTTGTACAGTTTCACTGCTTTAAAGCCAAGTTTTTTGTTTATTTGTTTGTTTGTTTTCTGAAATGGTCTTACTCTGTTGCCCAGGCTAGAGTGGGCAATAATAGCTCACTGCAACCTCACACTCCTGGGCTCAAGCCATCTTGCTGCCTCAGCCCCCCCAGTAGCTAGGACTATGGGCACATGCCATCATACCTGGCTATTTTTTTTTTTTTTTGGTAGAGACAGGGACTCGCTATGTTGCCCAGGCTGGTCTCAAACTCCTAGCCTCAAGTGATCTTCCTGCCTTACCCTCCCTAAATATGTTGGGATTACAGGTGTGAGCCACTGTGCCAAGCTAACTTCTTTAGTAGCAATCCTTTTTTGTGGAAGTATCATTGTGTTAAGTATTTATGTAGCTAACCTGTCTTGCAGGGGTTAGTAAATATTTAAAAGGGGAGTATATAATCTAGAATTCTTTAGGTGTCTGTGGAAAAAAGAAAACCCAATATAAACATAATACTTAGTATTCATGTAAATAGCAGATTATATTTTCAAAAGATGGTCATGACAATATCTCCCACCCCGCATGCTTCTTACAATGTGACTTTGACACTTCTCCATTAAGAGGTATAATTTATGGTCTCTCCCTTTGAATCTAGGCAGGCTTGTGACTACAGGAAAAAATAACAATCCTATTATTTTAATTTTTAAAATTAGGGATAGCAATATTGATTTCTTTTCTTTTCTTTTCTGTCTTTTTTTTTCGAGACAGAGTCTTGTTCTGTTGCCTGGGCTGGAGTGCAGTGGCATCACCATAGCTCACTGCAGCCTCAAACTCCTGGGCTCAATCCATCCTCTTGCCTCAGCCTTCCAAGTAGCTGGGACTATAGGACTTGCGCCACCATGCCCGGCTAAGTTTTTTATTTTTCATATAGATGACATCTCCATATTGGGCTAGTCTTGATCTCCTGGCCTCAAGTGATCCTCCTGCCTTGGCCTCGCAAAGTGCTAGGATTTCAGGCATGAGCCACAGCGTCTAGGCTAAAACTTTATTAACTTTCTTATTTTATTTTCCTCACATTCTCAGTTTTGTTGCTACATTTCTGTTTCCTGCATCATTTCCTTCTTTGGCCATATAGCTGATGGTCGTCTTTTGGTTAAAGAGATCTCAAACAAAAAACAATTGACCCTTCTTCCTTTTCTGTTATCAGATAATGAAATAAAATGAGAGGTGGTGGGTTTGTATGGGGGGTGATATATTTCCCTCTAGACTTTCTTTTTCAAAATGTAAACATTATCAGTGTGGAGTATTGTGTCTATATGAACACTGAACACTTAATAGAACTTTTAAAGCAGATTTAGTTTTTCAGCAGCTTCTGGATTTGAATTATCAATTAAAAAATTTTAGACCATATTATACTTCTTTTACACTCTGACCAGAATAATTCTAACTTTCTGAAAAAGTTAAAGTTAGCATATTTTTCACCTTTTAGATATTCCTCCCACTTCTCTTCCCATATTCTCTCTTGCAGTGCCCACACCCTATATCCTCTCCAACTGTACTCTAAGCATTCCTAACATCTTCTGACCTCTATGCCATTGCTTACTCTTTTCCTGCCACTTTATGTGTTCTCTCTGTCTCCCTGTCTTGATTCTTAATCCTCTAGCACAAGAACTGCCACCTTTTAATGAAATGTCATCTCTTCTCTACTCCCATAGCATTTGTTTATACCCCTTAGGCTATTTATTACTTTTTACTTTGTTTTATTATTATGCTCGTTATACATTCATTTATTTAACATTTGAATCCCTGGGCCTCCAGAGATTCTGATAACAGTATTCCCTCAGTATCCATGGGGGATTGGTTCTAGGATGCCCATGGAATACAAAATCCAGGCATGTTCAAGTCCCTTATAAAAGTGGCATAGTATTTGCATATAACCTATGCACATCCTCTTATATACTTTAAATTATCTCTAGATTACTTATAATGCCTAGTATAATGTAAATGCTATATAAATAGTTGCTATATTATGTTTTAAAATTTTTATTTTTTTCAAATATTTTCTATCTGAAGTTGGTTGAATCTGCAGATGTGGAACCCATTGATAAGGAGAACCAGCTGTACTGGTTGGGTGCAGTCTGGACATCAGTATTCTTTAATTGCTCATCAGGTGATTTCACTTGTATAGCCAGCGTTAAGAACTACTGGAATAGTGGTGATCATTTCATAATGCATATATATATCAAAACATCAAGTTGTATACCTTAAATATATACAATTCCTATTTGTAAATTATACCTCAAAAAAGCTAAAAAAAAAAAAAAAGAGCTACTGGAATAAAAGTATAACACAGTGCCTGGCTTGTAATATGCATTCAAATATTTCACAAAATACATTCTGTTCATTTTTCGTGGTATTTCATGTAGTTGTATGGACTACTCAGAATGTGCTTGGATTATTTTTATAACCAGAAATTGCTACACAAACAAAACTGTGAAATGTTTGTTCTGCTCTTGTTTGCATTTTAAGACAAACAAAAAATACATTCTAGAGAAGTCTTGCATTTTGTGAACTCTGAACTAGTTTTATATTTGATTGTGGGTTAAATAGAATAAGCCCAATAGTCCAATTCTTTTTTTTCTTTTCTTTTTTTTTTTTTTTTGAGACATAGTCTTGCTTTGTTGCCTGGGCTAGAGTGCCGTGGCCTCAGCCTAGCTTATAGCAACCTCAAACTCCTGGGCTCAAGTGATCCTCCTGCCTCAGCCTCCCAAGTAGCTGGGACTACAGGCTCACACCACCACACCCAGCTATTTTTTTTCTGTTTTTTTTTTTGTGGTGGGGTCTCGCTCTTGCTCAGGCTGGTCTTGAACTCCTGACCTCAAGTAATCCTCCTGCCTCTGGCTCCCAGAGTGTTAGGATTACAGGCATCAGCTACCACGCCCAGCCATAAATGGAACAAGCCCAATTCTTAAATCTTCTGTTACAAAGTAGTCTTCATAAGATGTGTGTATCGTTATCCTCCTCCCTGCCCCCAAAATCCATGGTTTTGCTTTTTGTGGTTTCAGTTACCTTTGGTCAGTTGTGGTTCAAAAATATTAAATGGAAAATTCCCGAAATAAACAATTCCAAAGTTTTAAATTGTACGCTGTTAGGAGTAGTGTGATGAAATCTCACTCACACGGTCCCTTGAGTATCATCCTTTCTTTTTTTTAATTTACAAAATATTTTTAGATTTTTAGATCATAGCTTCCTGCAGCCTTGAACTCCTGAGCACAAGGGAAGTGATCCTCCTACCTCAGCTGCCCAAGTAGCTAGGACTACAGGTGTGGGCCATCATGCCCAGCTAATTTTCTTTTGGTAGAGATGGGGTCTTGGTATGTTTCCCAGGCTGGTCTCTTAACTCTTGGTCTCAAGCTCTCGCTTTGACTTCCCAAAGTGTTGGGATTATAGCTGTGAGCTACCCTACCTACCCTCAGACTTATTTTTTTACTTACTTATTTTTGAGACAGGGGCTTGCTCTGTTGCCCAGGCTAGAGTGGAGTGGCATTGTCATACCTCACTGCAACCACAAATTCCTGGGCTCAAGAGATCCTCCTGTTTCAGCCTCCTAAGTAGCTGGACTACATTTGTGTGCTACCATACCTGGCTAATTTTTTTTTTTTTTTTTTTGAGACAGAGTCTCACTCTATTGCCCGGGCTAGAGTGCCGTTGCGTCAGCCTAGCTCACAGCAACCTCAAACTCCTGGGCTCAAGCAATCCTCCTGCCTCAACCTCCCGAGTAGCTGGGACTACAGGCATGCGCCACCATGCCCGGCTAATTTTTTCTAGATATTTTCAGTTGGCCAGTTCATTTCTTTCTATTTTTAGTAGAGATGGGAGTCTTGCTCTTGCTCAGGTTGGTTTTGAACTCCTGACCTTGAGCAATCTGCCTGCCTTGGCCTCCCAGAGTGCTAGGATTATAGGCGTGAGCCACCACCACGCCCGGCCTAGTTCTTACTGCTTTATCATTGCTGTACAAGTTGTTGAACCATGAACCCTCCCTCCCTACCACAAACATTTATTGAATGATTAGCTGTATACCAGGCACTCTGTTCAGTCTTTATCTTGCTAGTCCTTTCTGCCTTAGCTTGATCAGTCCCTTCTTTCTGGCCTTTGGAAACTACACTCTTCTGTTTTTCCTTCTGACTATTCCTTATCAGTTTTCTTCCTCTTTATTTTCTTTATGTCTTTGTCTTTAGGCACTGCAAACATTGGTTTCTTCCAGTTTTGTACGTTTCATTGTGCTTCTTACTCATGGTTTAATTAACTACCCATACACTGACGACTCCCATCAAACCTCTCTTAAGCTTTACACTCATAATTATAAAAATCCAATGCATCTCCCCAAGGTCTCCCATATTTAATATGTTCTCAAAAGAGTATCATCTGTTTTTCCTGACTTACTCTTTTTCTTACATTCCCTGACTACATGATAACACCATCCTTCAAAGTTTCCCTGTATAGAAACCTGAACTTCCCTGTAATCCTAGCACTTTGGGAGGCCGTGGCGGGTGGATCACTCAAGGTCAGGAGTTCGAAATCATCCTGAGCAAGAGTGAGACCCTGTCTCTACTAAACATAGAAAGAAATTAATTGGACAATTAAAAATATATAGAAAAAAATTAGCCGGGCATGGTGGCACGTGCCTGTAGTCCCAGCTACTTGGGAGGCTGAGGCAGGAGGATCGCTTGAGCCCAGGAGTTTGAGGTTGCTGTGAGCTGGGCTGATGCCAAGGCACTCTAGCCCAGGCAACACAGTGAGACTCTGTCTCAAAAGAAAAAAGAAACCTGAACTTCATTTTAGATTGCTTTTATTCTCAGTTGAGCTTCTAGTTCTAGTGACCTTTTCTTCTAGATATTCCCCAAATTTAGCTCCTTTTCTTCTTGTAGTGACAATCTACTTTTTGCTTCCAGGTTTGATCTGTTTTCTACATTATTGGTAAAGTGAGCTATATGAATTGTATCTATGTCTTGTTTCCTGTCTGCCTCAAGTTTATATCTGAATTGTATCTGACTGTATCCCTTCCTTAGAACAGTCTCTGTGACTTGGTCTCACTGCCTCTCTGGGTTTATTGTTTACTACTTCCTGCCTTGCTTATTTTGCAATAGTAAGGTACTATACATCTGTTTGAAACAAAGTGTAATCTCTGCCTAGCATACCCTTGTTCATTTTGCTTGGTTTGGCCTTTAAAATTGAATGTAATCCTCCTCTCCATCCAGAAGCTTTCTCTGTTTCCTCCAGCATGAGTCAAAGGTACCATTTTTGTGCCTCTTTTGTGACTGTAGTGACCACATTCAAGGGTATTTATTTTTCTGTCCTTGTAGACAGAGATTGTTTTATATAGTGGAAAAAAGTCTTCAATGCATAAAATAAACTAATAACTCAGTATTTTTTCTGTGTTTGATAGTGGATATCTAAAATTTTAGGTTGTTATCTATTTTAGAAACTGGTGTTTTTTTTTTTTGTAAATGATGACAAAATATAATCTAAACTTGGGGACTATCCTCCACATGGATAGATAAGTTTAAGAATTACACATAATTTTTGTCACAAAATGTATTGTTGCTGACAACATTAAATTTGAAACATTTACTGCTTCTTGCTACTGCCTAATATTTGTATGCATATTTTAAAGTTTTGTCTTTTGAAAATAGGTCAAGAAATTTCATACTTATTTTCTAAATTAGATTTGACCTGAAAGAGAAGTAATATTTGCCAGTTTTTCTTATGAACTGGGTTGAAAAAGATTTTGAGAGAGCTCTTTTCTCTTCTGATTTCTTACCCAGCTTCTGTTTCTGAATTGCAGTTACAGATGTAGAGCTGAAACGACTAAAGGATGCCTTCAAGAGGACATGTGGACTCTCATATTACATGGGCCAGCACTGCTTTATCAGGGAAGTGCTTGGGGATGGAGTGCCTCCAAAAGTTGCTGAGGTAATGTTTATATTCTAGGTTTTCCTTTGTGGTAGTTATCTAGCAGGCTAAATTTTTGAGGGGCCTCCTGATATTAACAGGATTAATCTTCCCTGCAATTACTTTTCCTGCTGAGTAGGTAAACAGGTCTTGTTTTAGACGTTAACATGGCTGTGTTCTTAGAGGCCAAATGGGAGTACTGCATAGCTGTAATTGTTCTTTTGTACTTTTGAGCTTTAATCGCCACTGATTATAGTCATGGGACCAGTTGTATGATTGAATTTTTTCTTCTTACAAACTTCATCTCTCTGACATAAGATTTTTATCTTGCAAGTATGTTTTGTATATTTTGTGTTAAAGAAAACCTTCACATATAGTAAAACCTAATAATTTTATAAAATAAAATGGTGTAAATGAAACACTAGCTTATTGGAACTTATTTAAATTCTTATTTAATTAAGTTCTAAAACTTTTAGGTAGAGTGCAAATGTGCTAAGTTAATATAAATGTTCTTTCTAAAAATAATAAGTTTACTATTTTGTAGTTATGTATACAGTTGAGTATTATGTCATTCTAAATGTGAAATAAGAATAGAATTTATAAAATAATAAATGATAATAGGAATTTAAGGTTGGTATATTATGTAGAACCATAATTCACCATTTTTAGTTAGCAGTTTCTATTCCTAACCTATAATGTGTGCTTTTGAACCTCGTGATTTACGTAATATAGAGATTGCATTTGTTGTCGGTTTTTGTTTTTGTTTTTTTTTATTTTTTGGTGAGGATAATGTTGCATTACTTCTCTTAAATGTTGTTGTATATACTTTCTTATTTTGCTATTGTTTTGGATTTATGACAGGGTCAGCATTTTTCCTAAGTCTATTTATTGGGTTCTCTGTTTCAGTATAAATTTATCTTCCTGTTTTCTTTCACTTTTTTTTCTTAAGTGCTAGTATAATATAAAAACTTGGGATTTAGAATTTTCCATTTTAGATATAACTAGCAATTTAATATGGTAATGTAAGTTGCCAATTAGAGGAATGGACTTAAACTAAGTCCATAGTAGTTAATATAAGATGCTTCCAAATTCAAATATATACTAACTTTAGCCTTTCTCTCCCCTTAGCTCCTTTCTTAAAGTTAAAACTGTCAGGCCTAGCGTATTCATGGTGCTGGGAAAAAGTTAGGTCATAATATCTGATCCGTCTCTTTGGATCATATATAAAGATCTACGTATGCACATATGTACTTATAAATAGATATTCAGATTTTCATTCATTTTTAATTGGGTTGTTTGTCTTTATTGAGTTGTAGAGTTCTTTACATATTCTAGATACAATTCCCTTATGAAATATATGATTTGCAGGTATTTTCTCCCATTTCTGTGTGTTGTATTTCCACTCTCTTGATAGTGCCCTTTGAAACACAAAAGTTTTTTTGGTAGAGACAGGTTCTTGCTGAGTTGTCCAGGCTGGTCTTGGACTCTTGACCTCAAGTGACCCTCCTGCCTGGGCCTCCCAAAGTGCTGCAATTACAGATGTGAGCCACTGCATGAAGCCAAAAGTTTTAAATTTTGATGAAGTCCAATTTATCTACTTTTATTACTTGTACTTTTAGTTTTATATCAAAGACACCATTGCTTAACCAAAGGTTACAAAGATTTACTTCTCTGTTCTCTTCTAAGAGTTTTGTAGTTTTGACTCTTACATTTAGGTTTCATCTATTTAGTGTTAATTTTTATAAATAGTGTGAGAGGTCTAACTTAATTCTTATACATGTGGATCTCCAGTTGTCCTAGCACCCTTTGTTGAAAAGATTGTTCTTTCCCCATCAAATTGTCTTGTCACCGTTGTCAAAAGTCAGTTGACCATAAATGTAAGATTTTATTTCTGGATGCTAGTCCATTGATTTATATGTCTACCATGTGCCAGTATCCATTATCTTGATTACTGTAGCTTTGTAGTAGTAAGTTTTGAAATCAGAAAGTGTTGTTCTTCCAATTCTGTTCTTCTGTTTCAAGATTGTTTTGGCTATTCTGGGTCTCTTGCATTTCCATAAGAATTTTAGATTAACTTGTCAATTTCTGTAAAAAAGACAGCTGAGATTTTAACAGGGATTGCATTAAATCTGTAGATTAATTTGGGGAATAATGCTACCTTAACAATATTGTCTTCTGATCTATGAAATTAAAATGTCTCTCCATTTATTTAGATTTTTAGTTTCTTTTAATGATGTTTTGTAGTTTTTAGTGTACAACAAATGCCCATGAACCAGACAAAATGTTGTATATCTATTCAGTGGAATAGTATTTGTTAATAAAAAAAGGAATGACGTTTTCTAACATGTATTACAATATGGATGAACCTTCAAAATATTGCTAAATCAAAGACGCTAAACACAAAAGACTATATGTTGTATAATTCCATTTATACGAAATGACTAGAATAGCTAAATCAATGTAGACAGAAAATAGATTAGTGGGACTTTGGGAAATTTTTGGGTGATTTTTCTTCTTGCTTGCTATATGGCAGCTGCATCTTCCTCTCATGCTTGCTATTGGAGAGGCATTGCATGCATCCTGTCTCTCCTTAGAGGGATCTGTTTTTCCTGGAATCTGAGGCTGCTGGGTTTTGCCCTGTGACCTTAGTTCTCTGGTGGACTGAAGAAATGTGATAAGATGGTTTATGCAGCCTTTTCTCAGTTTTAAATTAGGAGTGACACTCTTTCGGACTTTCCACATCTGTGGTGAAATGGAACTCCCTGAAACATTATTTTTATGTGAAACTTCATTTAACCCAAAACTGTTTCAAGAATCTTCTCTGTCCTTTGGGCTGTTGGTTAGAATAATTAAAGTAATTGTTTTATAAGAGGGATCTTAATTTTAAATTGTAGAAGTCAAAATGATAGTTTCAAGTTTCAATTTCAATGTAGTTAACACTTTTTTGCATAAACTGTAGTACAGTATTAAACACAAATAGAAATTTTGTAAAGGTTTTTAATGATGATGATGATGATGAACTTTTGCTCTATTATTTATTGATATAGGGCATATTTTAAGTGAGGAAGTGTACCGTTAGTATGTGGATATTTATTAGTACATGCTATCTATTGTGAAAGTTGTAAAGTATCATAAAGAACCAAGTATTATATTTCTATCTTTAATTAATCCCTGTTATTTTTTCAGGAAAGGATATCTTTATAGTTTCTAATACAGTAATCACAAAGGATGAGCGAGCCCCATTAAACTAAGTTCTGGAATGGTTTCAGCATTCATACAAAATGAGTTTATGACACATTTCAGACATCGTTTCAAGACAAGCATGTCAGTAGAAAGACTTTATAAGCTTTTGTGCATATTTGGGAAAGGAAGAGAATTTATGAGTATAATCCATACTTTGGATTATATCCAAGTTATTTGCTAAAGGGGAAATAGTATACTTTAAATAAAATGGAACTGTAGGTCTGGGCAGGAAGCTTGAATTGAGTTTTAATGAGTAGATAAACTTATAGAATGAAGGATCTGTATTCCACAGCTGTAGGGAGATCAAGTTAAATGAAGAGATTTATACAATTAGTTGCAAAGTTAAAGAAGGGTCACTACATATGACCCTTATGAATTCTTTCTTAAAATCTTACAGAGAGCTTGGGACTTAAGGTCTGGGTAAAGAGGGTCACCTATTCTTGGTGTGATTCTGAAATTAATGTTTTGAGGCACAATAGCATTATTTTAATATCAATATCTCTATAAGAAAAGCTGCAGGACTATGCAAGATGCCAATTGTAGATGGAAAAAACTTAATTGTCCCCTATATAATCAGTGTTTTTCTTTCTTTCTTTTTTTTTTTTTGTATGTTAGTTTGTTTTTTTTAGACAGAGCCTAACTCTGTCGCCTGGGCTATAGTACTGTGGTGTCAGCCTAGCTCACAGCAACCTCAAACTCCTGGACTCAAGCAATCCTTCTGCCTCAGCCTCCCGGGTAGCTGGGACTACAGGCATGTGCCACCCTGCCTGGCTAATTTTTTCTGTATATATTTTTAGCTGGCCAATTAATTTCTTTCTATTTTTAGTAGAGACGAGTTTTCCCTCTTGCTCAGGCTGGTTTTGAACTCCTGAGCGCAAAGGATCTGCCCACCTCAGCCTCCCAGAGTGCTAGGATTACAGGCGTGAGCCACTGTGCCTGGCCAATCAGTGTTTTTCTTTCCAGAAAAAGTAATAACATATATTTTTCAAGAACAAGGAAAGATATTTTGGAGATTTTAGTGTGAAAGGACCATGAACTTATAAGGACAATTACTTTAGGATATATTAGTTAAGGAAGCAATATAAGTTTCTAAATTGTTTTCTAGAAGATAGTAGCTTTATATTTTAGGAGCAAGAGAGATTTATCTAGGATTGAACGGAACTCCCATTTTTTACTTTCTCTGAAGACTGGCAATCACAAATTCCAAGGCTATTTCTCTATTTTCCAGAGAGTATTTTGGATGAGGAATAAGAACTCATGGCAGTATACAGTTTTTAAAACTGAAGCAAAGATTTTGTTAGACTTACTGTTTTGAGGATTGATTAGTGTGATTAATATTTTGATGCACTTCTGATCTTATAATAGTAGCCATGTATAAAATATTAAATGGACAGAATTTGAGGAGATTGAGGAAACAAGGTAAACAGAAAATAAATGAAAAATTTGTAAGTAGACTTTTCCTGAACCAAGGCTACTAACTCTTAATAATCCAATGTTTATGTTTTCGCCCCAACTGCTTCTACTCCCTCCTAATAAATTTCATAACGAAACATTTCCGTGTGGTATTAATTTGTAATTTTTTTGTATTGTTTTCACATTCACTTAAACATGCTTTTCACTACTTAAAAAATCTGCTAGACAAGTACATTTACAGTAGCTACCTATTAACTATTTATTTTAACTGGAAACTCTTACATCCCTATCCCAGGATTGATTTCAATTCTGGATGACTGGGGAGTAATAGTAATACTACTCCACCTTCCTCTATAAAGCTGTCTCTGACAATTTTAACCAATATTGCTTTTCTCCCATCCTAAACTCTTGTAGGCATTGAAGCCTGTCTCTCTAGTATGTAGCATACATTTTATTATAGATAATAGATAATGGCTTATTCACTAACTGTTCATGTAAATCTTGTCTAAATTATGATTCTTGATGGACAGACTTTATGACTTTAGAAAAATATGCCCCAGAGTGCTGTGCATCTAGTATAAACTTAGTGAATGTTTGATTTATTAATGCTTGCTTTTTAGTAATTGTATTATTTTGCAAAATCCTCTTAAAAGAATGACCAAGACAGTGACCAGGAGACCATGCTCCTGAAGTCAGTTAGCTTTACTGACTTTGCAATCTTTGAACACTTAACCTTTTTCTAAATTGAAAACTGCACATTTTAAGCAAAAGCCATCTTAGAGCCTGGAGTGTTTTCAGACATAGTGATCAACATGTGAAAACGAATGGCTGATTAGTAGAATATTATATTTTCCCGTTAGTGTGGTGAATTTATGCAGAGAAGTAATGTTGTATTACATTAGGTGCTCTTTTGGACTAGGGTCCTACATTTACTAGATAGTCTAGCTTTGGGGGACTATCACAGAATAGTGATAATTTTTTTTTTTTTCGATGTTAGTTGATCTATCTTATTGATGAAATTCCTTTTTGTTGGACTTACTAGCTTTATGGGCTAACAACTTCCTTGACAACTCTAGTCATGGATTGTTAGCTCTTGATGCTATTGATCATTGACTATTGTAAAATAAAACAACATGTTTATATCAGCTAGAAAAAAAGCAGCTAACATTTTCATTTGTTATTATAAATCCTGATCTTGCCATTATAGCTGACAGGAAAACACCCAGCAGGGTACTGGTTTGAAATCTTTCTCTGTAACTAGAGTCTGTAAAATACTCATTACTCTTTACTTTGACTGCATCTCTTTTTGTTCACAGTTTAACATTCATGCTAGTTCTTGAATTTCATTGTTTTTTGGTATTTCTTTTTGTGAGATAAGACAAAGGTTCCAAGGATTCTATAAGATTACAGTAATACAACAGAGTATGTAATTCTCTTCTTGTAAACATGTATGAGCTTTTAAAATAATGTCTTATGGTTCTTAACTGCCAAGTGTTAACCTAGTGTGATTTTTAACTTCATAAGCTATTGAAAGACAGAGTTTATAGTACAAGAGCTGACATATCATTAAACATAATGGGACTATTGAACTTCCTTGCATAAAACATACATCAAGAACATTATGTAAATTATGAATGTTCTAAGTAGTATGCCAAATGTCAAAGAAGTTATTCACTTACCTTATAGGAAATAACTTATGTATAATCAGTTATTTTGAGTTCCTGGTGTATTAACTGAACTACTGCCATGACTGATAGATGACAAAAATAATTGGGATCCTGTTCAAGTCAGTCTCAATAAGACACTTCTGCCCTTAATTGGTATTATAAGGTTAAATAAAGTGGATTTAATTTACAACTGGCAGTTATAAACTCTACCAAAGTTTAGCTGATAAAATTTAGCTGAGTTTTACTATGGAAGTTGTGAAATTTATATAAAAAGAACTATAAATAGTAGAGAAAGCAACTAATATTTGCTAAACTTGGAAGAATATAGAGGGGAGACATCTGGATTCTTATCCTTTCTCTTCTTGCCCTCCCCCATGCTTATAAGTGGTATAAATATATCTATATTTCATTGAATACCTGTCTAATAAATTTTTATTTATAGTAGAAATGGGACTGTTTTTATGTTGCTCCTTACATGGTAATTACTATCTTTTAGGACTATTATCTTTGAATATATGTTATTATATTCAATATTTGATTAAAATGTGGAGAGAAGAGTTGTAAAACATAGTCGGACTTTCTGTATTTCCATGTTTTTGTCATTAAGTGATAAATATGAGACTCCTTCCTTAATGCACTTCTAAATGTAATTCCTTGATGCTTTATTGTTTCTGAGCAGCTGATTGAAAGTAGGAAGAGGAAAAAATTTCTATTCAGAGTCATTTATGCTTATAGCTTTAGGGTAAGCTTTTTCCTGCCCAGTTCTCTTTTAAGTTATAAGAATATTCTGGAGCACTTTTCTGAGGATCTGAAGTGTTGTCCCAAAGATACCATTATGAAAAATGATGGCCTTTTAATAATTGTTAGTCATTACATGGGTATCATTACATACTACCTATATTGTAGCTTTAAATATAAGTACATGCAATATAGATATATCCCAATTTCATAATCACAGTTAAGAAATTCTTAAGTCAGTTTTGGGAGTTTTAGGAAGTAAATGACATTAAGAAACAGCAACTTTTCTTCCTATGTTCATGCAAACTAGTATAGGATAGCAAATTATTTGTTGAAAATATTTGTATCATGGCTAAAAAGTAATTCTTAGTATAGTCTACCCTTTTTTTACAGTAGTTTTCTTTAGCAAGAGTCATTCATTTATTCCTGTCATCTAAACTAGATATTTGTTGTAAAATATCTATAGTTTTTAATGAATGAATAAAAGTTATTTGACATGAACTCAAAATAATGGCATATAATGATATTTATGTATTTCACATATACAGTGACACTCATTGTATTTTCTCCCATATTATTATTTATGGACAATATACATTAAAAAATTAATCCATGGAAATATGTTTTAAAGAAATCTTTCTCTGTATTTTTAACCACTAAAGCTAGATACCGTTGACTCTTGAACAACATGGTTTTGAACTGTGCAGGTTCACTTAAATGCAGATTTTTTTCAGTAAATACATGGGGAAAGTTTTTGGATGTTTGCAATAATTTCAAAAGAACTACAGATGAACCACATAGATTAGAATTATGAAAAATTAGGTATGTTATGAATTCATAAAATATAAGTAGGTACTAATCTGTTTTATCATTTACCACCATAAAATATACACAAATCTATTATAAAAAGTTAAAATTTATCAGAATTTACAAACACACTTACTGTATATGGCACCATTTGCAGTTAAAAGAATTGTAAATAAACATAAAAATGCAGTATTAAATCATACTGCATAAAATTAACTACATTACTGTAATAATTTCATAGCCACTTCTTGTAAGCTATTTTGGTGAGCTCAAGTGTTATGAGTATCTGCTTCAAATGCCATGTGATACCAGTCATCTCTGTGTGAGAAGTTCATCTTTCTAGTAAACTGCATATCACAGTAAAAAGTGATCACTTGTGATTCTCATGTAATTTTCACTGTGTTTAGTGCAGTGCTGTAAGCCTTGAATAATACCATGGGACCTATGTGAAACGCTACTTGTCATGCTGGGAGTATTCCTAAGAAACAGAGAAAAGTCATGACAGTGCAAGAAAAAGTTGAATTGCTTTATATATACCATAGATTGAGGTCTGCAGCTGCTGTTGCCTGCTGTTTCAGACAGATGATTCATCTTATAAACAGATGATGTAAACTATGGTTTTGATAAATACCGTATAGTACTGTAAATGTATTTTCTCTTCCGTCTGATTTTCTTAATCACATTTTCTTTTCTCTAGATTACTTTATTCTACAAATACAGTATATAATACATACAACCAAAAAAATAATTTGTTAATAGGCTGTTTATGTTATTGGTAAAGAGTCTGGTCGACAGTAGGCTATTAGTTAAGTTTTTGGGGAGTCAAAAGTTATAGGCAGATTTTTGACTGCATAGGGGGTTGATGCCCCTAACCCCCACATTATTCAAGGATCAACTGTAAGTAAAGTCTTTCTTAAAAATTTAATTTGATTTTTAAAATTATTTGTATAAATTTAGGGGGTACAAGTACAGTTTGTTACATATTACATAGTGGTAAAGTCTGGGGTTTTAGTGTAACCATCACCTGAATAGTGTACATTGTGCCCATTAAATATGTAACTGAAGTCTTTATTCTTTTTTTTTGAGACAGAGTCTCACTCTCTTACCTGGGCTAGAGTGCCGCGGCATCAGCCTAGCTCACAGCAACCTCAAACTCCTGGGCTCAAGCAATCCACCTGCCTCAGCCTCCTGGGTAGCTGGGACTACAGGCATGCGCTACCATGTCTGGCTAATTTTTTCTATTTTTAGTTGTTTGGCTAATTTCTTTCTATTTATAGTAGAGACGGGGTCTTGCTCTTGCTCAGGCTGGTCTCGAACTCCTGAGCTTAAGCAGTCCTCCTGCCTGGGCCTCCCAGAGTGCTAGGATTACAGACATGAGCCACCACGCCTGGCCCTTCATTCTTATTTTTCCTTAAAGATGATAATAAAATAATTTTCTCATTGGGCAGTCTTTCTTTCACATTCTTCATTTAAAAAAAAAAATACATGTTCTGTTCACTGTAAATAGAGTCAGGAGTTTTCATAATGAGGATTTTTTTCTTTACTTCTTTGTAGAATTATATCAGATGGCTCAGTGATAAAAAGGAAGCTCTGCTGATATATGCCACAACATGAATGAATCTCAGAATCATTATGCTAAATCAAAGAGGCCAGGCCAAAATAGCATAAATGCTTAAGATTCCATTCATATAAAATTCTAGAAAGTGCAAACTAATCTATCATGGAAGGAAGCTTGCTGGGAGACCGATGCTGGTGTTGGTGAAGGAAGAAAGGGGAGGGATAGATTACAGAGGTACATGAGGAAACTATTGTGATAGAAATGTTTGTTTTCTTGATTGTGGTGATGGTTTCACTGGTATATACTTATGACAAAACTGGTCAATTGTACACTTTAAATATGTGTAATTTATTATACTTCCGTCATTCCACAAAAACTTGGTAAAAACATTAAATTAGATACACGTTTTGGGTTTTTCAGGAAGACTACTTAACACTGTTTAGGAAAATGAGCCTGAAAGTTGACTGTTCATTTCCTTTCCAGTTTTTGATAGGATTTTTATATTTTGGTTCTGACTGGATTATTTACTTTATGACCTTTTCCTAGTCTCTTAAGTTCTGAAGCAAAAGAACTTCTAAAACCTTGATCAAAATTGTTGTAGGAATTTAGGTATATGACCAGCTTGACTGAAATTAGAAGAGTTAAGAGTGTAATTAAATTGTGATGTTCTGTTGACTTGGAGACCTGCCCTGGGTTGGAAAGGAGAAGGGTGTAGGGCTGGATTAGGCTGGGAAAGTTGGGATAGTGAAAAGAAGGAATGCCCAATGATACATTTGTAAATCTGTCTTCTCCCTTGTGATTTGAAGTTAGAGGTTGAATTAAGCTTTTAGAAAATTGAAGTTAAAGCAAGGAGATTCTAGAATGAGATCAATGAGAATAGAAGATCCAGGATAATTAGCTTCCAAGAAAAGTATGGATAGTGAAGTAGAATAAGGACAGACCGTGGGAGCCAGTTGTGAGGACAAAGAGGCCAATTTTAGGATCATGGATCAAGGTGTAGAACAGCAAAGGAAAAGCTATCCAGGAAGTCTTTATCTGCAGAATTTAGGGATACTAACTTTCAGGAGAGAGTTTTGACTTGAAACCTAATAGTTGAACTTGAAGCCTTTAGGCCTTTTCAGGCACTAGTGATCTTAGGAGAATTCAGCTTCTTCCTTGGGATGGGAATACATCAGGTATTGAGGAGGAACAAAGAGCTGCGCATGGTGGCTCATGCCTGTAATCCCAGCATTATGGGAATCTGAGGCAGCAAGATTGCTTAATCCTGAGAGTTTGAGACCAGCCTGGGCAATGTGGTGAGATCTCATCTCTACAAAAAAATAAAAATAAAAAAAATCATTTGGCCATGGTGGAACATGCCTTTAGTCCCAGCTCCTTGGGAGCCTGAGGCTGGAGGATCGCTTCAGCCCAGGAGTTTGAGGTTGCTGTGAGCTAGGCTGACGCCATGGCTCTCTAGCCCAGGCAACAGAGTGAGACTCTGTCTCTTAAGCCCAGGAGTTGGAGGTTGCAGTGAGCTATGAGTGCGCCCCTACACTCCAGCCTGGGTGACAGAGCAAGACTATGTCTCTTAAAAGAAAAGAGAGAAGGGGAAGATATTTGCTTTGCAGGATGCTAGTAAGCGGAAGGCGAGTTATAACCTCGAACTTCAAAGAAATTAATTATTTTAAACCAGCGCCAAACTAACTGAGGGGCATGCCAATAATTTACTTCATTGATATCTAGTGATACTGTAGTTTATGCTCTATCTCTTATAGTTGTGTATTTGAATAGATTTAAATAGACAAGGTATCTTCAGGGTAGAGATTGAATCTCAGGACTTACTCTCTGTGGTGGCAGCAGGAAGCTACCTAAGACAAGTAAGAGTGGTTATCTGGTTTGTGGAATCAGTCCTTGAATTAGTTATTGGTCAGATAGTCTGTCAGATACAAATAGGTAATATTCAGAGCTATTCTGGATATTTTGTTTATACTAGGCTTCTTTGCTTTTTGGATTTGAGGAAGGGAAAAAAGTAATGAGTGTTCTATTCTCTAAATTTAAGAGGAGTGTTAGTAACTTACTTGCTGATTCTTAAGGTTCTGTAAACATTTTATGGTATGGGCTTGTGTCTAGCCATCTAATAGTCAACAGTTCTGTAAGATTTATACCTGACAAAGCCCTATAGAACCCTTAGGATAATCCTTATGTGAAATAGATAAAGATTGTAGGACAAATATAATAAAATATACCAAGAAGATGGAGCAACTAACATGTTTTCTTCTCCGAAAACATATTAGGCCTTTTCTCTTTTAAATTAAACAGTTTATTTTTATTAATATGCTATATATGTTTATGGGTTACAGTGTGATATTTTGATACATGTATACAATGTGTAATGATCAAAATAGGGCAATTAGCATATCCATTACCTCAAACCTTATCATTTCTTTGTGTTGGAAACATTCAAAATCTGCTCTTCTAGCCATTTGAAAATGTACAATAAATTGTTAATTATAGTCACCATAGTGCTAGAGAATGCTAGAACTTATTCTTCCTATCTAGGTGTACTTTCGTATACCTTAACCAACTTTTGGCTATTTCCATCTTCTTCTTTCCCTTGCCCACCTCTGTTAACAACTCTCTACTTCTATGAAATCAATTTTTTTAGCTTCCGTGTATGAGTGAGAACATGTGGTATTTATGTTTCATAAACAGCTTATTCTTGGCAGGATAGTGAACTATCTATCTCTATGTATATAATTCATTTCTGTCTGTTAGGATATCTTGTGGAAATACTCAGTTTTATTTTCATACAACTTGGTGAGTCTATTGCATGAATTTTCCTTTGGTGATTCTGTGATAGAACCTCAAAGAGATAAAGGTTCTATCTATCTTATAGAGTATCTCATACTGAGGTCAAGAATTCCGTGTGACTGCTGTAAATATTAAGTCCCAGTAGAATGAGAAAACAAACCATGGTGACGAATAAGAACCCCAGGCCGAGCATGCTGGCTCATGTCTGTAATCCTAGCACTCTGGGAGGCCGAGATGGGAGGATCGTTCAAGGTCAGGAGTTTGAAACCAGCCTGAACAAGAGCGAGATCCCGTCTCTACTAAAAAAAATAGAAAGAAATTAATTGGCCAACTAAAATATATATATAAAAAATTAGCCAGGCATGGTAGCTCATGCCTGTAGTCCCAGCTACTCGGGACGCTGAGGCAGAAGGATTGCTTGAGCCCAGGAGTTTGAGCTAGGCTGATGATGCCACGGCACTCTAGCCTGGGCAGCAGAGTAAGACTCTGTCTCCAAAAAAAAAAAAAAAACCCCAAATCAAGTTATAAGGGCAGAGGGTCTGAGATGCAATCTTTGATTTATGATTGATCTGTGTATTAGTAGGAAATGCATTACCCCCAGAAAAAAACTGAAAGTAAGTAAAAATATTAGTAGTTTTTCCTTCATGTACAAAAAATTCCTGAAGTAGACATTACAGGTACTGAATGGCAGCTCCACTTTGTCATTAGAGTCCCAGACCCCCTTTGATCAGAGTCTTTCCAGAAGTCCACCCATTGACTTCCAGGCACATCTCATTGGCTATCACTAGTTGAAAGAGACTCTGGAAAATGTAGGTTTAAACAGGCACCTTAATATTTTTTGTTGGTGTTCTGTTACTAAGGAAGAAAGGAAAAAAGGATACTGGGGATATTAGGTAGACAGCTAACAGTTTGTGCAGCAAGCTATAGTATACAAGTTGTATTATGATCTGGGTTGAGTAGCAGCAGAAATTTATTTAAATGGATTGGATAGTATCATGGAGGCAGAGATGAAAATTTTACTTAAAAAATTGCCTTTTAAAATATGTAATAAATATTTTAATTACATTATTAAAATTGGATTACAGTGCTCTTTTGTTTTCATTTGCTCTGTCTTTCAAATTTTATAGCCCTATGAACTATTATTTGTTTATTAGTTGATTTGTAGGAAATAGGTAATATATGTTGATGACAACATTTTTTTTTTTTTTTTTTGAGACAAAGTCTTACTCTGTTGTCTGGGCTAGAGTGCCGTGGCATCAACCTAGCTCACAGCAACCTCAAACTCCTGGGCTCAAGCAATCCTTCTGCCTCAGCCTCCCTAGTAGCCGGGACTACAGGCATACACCAGAGTGCCTGGCTAATTTTTTTTTTCCTATATATTTTTAGTTGTCCAATTAATTTCTTTTGACTTTTAGTAGACACGGGGGTCTCACTCTTGCTCAGGCTGGTTTCGAACTCCTGAACTTGAGTGATCCTCCCGCCTTGGCCTCCCAGAGTGCTAGGATTACAGGTGTGACCCACCGGCGCCTGGCCTGATGACAACATTTAAAACTTATGGAAGTGTCTTTAGTGAAAAGTAAGTCTTCTTTTATCCCCTTTACCTGGAGTCTTTCCCCAGCAGCAACAAGTTACCTGTTTTGCAAATAAAGCTTTTAAAAATAATTTTTATCGAAGTAATATATGCACATAGTTAAAGTAAAATAAAAAAAGCGCTAGTGAAAACAAGAGTTCCTGGCCAGGCGCGGTGGCTCACGCCTGTAATCCTAGCACTTTGGGAGGCCGAGGTGGGCAGATTGCTCAAGGTCAGGAGTTCGAAACCAGCCTGAGTAAGAGCGAGACCCTGTCTCTACTAAAAATAGAAAGAAAGTAATTGGCCAACTAAAAATATATAGAAAAAATTAGCTGGGCATGGTGGCGCGTGCCCGTAGTCCCAGCTACTTGGGAGGCTGAGGCAGGAGGGTCACTTGAGCCCAGAAGTTTAAGGTTGCTGTGAGCTAGGCTGACGCCATGGCACTCTAGCTGGGGCAACGGAGTGAGACTCTTGTCTCAGAAAAAACAAACAAACAAAAAAACCCCAAGAGTTCCTGTCTCCACCTACCTCAATCTTATTGGAGTTCTAGAGGCTACCACTTTCTAGTAGATGCTTCTGGTACATACTTCTAAATATTGTCCTTTACTGCTGTTTCCTAATGAATTTTAAGCTTTATCCTTTGTTTTCCAATTGCGGAAGATAAGCATTTAGCTTTCTTACATTCCTCCCTTTGGTATCTTCCCAGTGCAATTAGGTCACAATTTTTGGTTATATCAGTATTGTTTGCAGCATTTTGACTATGTAAACATTCTCTGCAACATATTGAACTATGATATAGTTTTTTTTTTATTCAGTATTTTGTTTTTCCTGGATTTAAAAATTGCCTTATTTTTTCCTATGCTTAGTTTTCATAATATCTGTAGGTAAATTGTCCAATACCTTCCAAATTGTCCCATACCGTCCCATAGTCTGTGAGACAAAGGTTAATTTCTTACATTGCTTTTCTAAATGTATTTTTAGCTGAAGTATTTATCAGGCTATCTTTCTAACCTCCAATATTCCATGAATTTTTATTTCTTTGGTCTTTTTTTGTCCCAACTCCTGAATAAAAAACTCTGATGCAAACATTTTGTTAATGAGATTTCTTTATTGCTGTTGAAGTACTGTGGGGCATAAAGTTTTGAAATACAGGATGTGAATTGAGGTGATTAAAAGTCACACCATTTGCATGTTTTAATTATCCTTAAAAAATGAGAATATACTAGATAGAAAATTTTATCTGTAGAAAGCAGTTGATGTTAGGGATAGGAGAAATCAGGCTTAAGAATTGGTTTCTTGTCTTGCCTCATGTGAAAGAAGCTGAGATATTAAATCAAGTCAGTAGCATCTCAAAAAATATGTTTTCATTTTTTTGAAGAATCTGGCTGGAGTTTAGCTTTTTTAATTGTTTATAATTTTAAACATCAGTTTATAGTTGGCACTACTGATAGGATTTAATAGTAGGTAAAGTAGTTGCCTTATTTTATGTATGGGTGGCAATTTTATTGGCATTTTAGCTCTGAAGAAAAAATTTTTAATTTCCAAATGGCAGAAGCTATAGAAGTGTTTTGACATTTTATAAAAGACAATACTGGCATATAATCACATTAAGGTTCATTTTGAATTACTTTTCCCATCTTCTTTTTTGTTACATTTGACTCTCAAAAATTTTATTTATTTATTTATTTATGTTTTGTTGTAGATGCAATTAGTTAAGAGACTTTCAAAAAATTTAGGTGAGGAATAAAAAGGTTTATAGGAGCAGTCTTCAGGAAAGTGTCTTTAACCAACTTTGCTATGTATACCAGGCCATTACTTTTAAAGAAATAGTGTTTTGTTTTTTTCTTAGAAGCTTCTTCCTACTAGCTTTTACTGGGATATACTTTACATGTCATATGAAATTCAATGGCTTCTAGTATGTTCACAGAGACAATCACTTTCATCACTCCAACAAGAAACCTTACACCATTTAATATATACCCCAATTTTTCTCCATCCCCTCCTCCCTCAGCTTTAGGCGAACTAATATACTAACATACTTTCTGTCCATAGATTTCCCCATTCTGGACATTTCATGTCAATGGAATCATATTTGGCTTTCTGGGACTTGCTTTTACTTAGAGGAATCTTGAAAACATTCTGTACTGTATCGTGTATCTGTCCTTTGTTCCTTTTTATTGGTGAATAATATTTCTTTGTATGGATAGACCATATATTTTTTTATTCATTTGTCATTGACCATTTGGTTTATTTCCACTTTTTGGTACTGTAACTAATGCTGCAGTGAACATTTGTGTACGTTTGTGTGGATATATATTTTCATTTCTCTTGAGATATATACCTTGGATGGAGTTTCTGGCTCGTGTGTTAACTCTTAATTTAATCTTTTGAGGAACTGCTGCCAGACTATTTTCCACAGTAGCTGTACCATTTTATATTTTCCACCAATAGTATATGAGAGTTCCAGTTTCTCTAAATCCTTGGAGTTTAACTATCTGCTTTCTATTATAGCCGTCCTAGTGGATATGAAGTGATAGTATCTCATTGTGGTTTTGATTTGCATTTTCCTGATCTCCAACTGTTCAGATATCCTGATTAAATAGGTTAGTGGATCTGAAATGTGTAGTAAAGGTTTATTCATTCCTGTGATATACAAGTATATGGGAATTTGTGATTGACTTAATTGGCTCAGGGCATTTTAGGGCCCTGAAGAATTTTGAGGTTTTTCTATATCTCAGCAATAAATATTTAAAAAATTCAAAGTAATAAACATTAATCAAGTTAATATTGAGATACAGGAGTTAATCTATGTTTTACAAGGTGGTTCTATAAACACAACTCCGAGTCTAGAACCCAGGCACTACTTCCTCTTGTTTTGAACCCTAAGTCAGTTGATTTTCATGTTTTCCAATCTTGACCCTTTTCTGAAATTATATCTACTTCTTAAAATCAATTTTTACAATATCCTTTTATTTTGTATAAATAAATTTTTGTGAAGATTTACTAATGTAGAGAACCAAAGTGAAATGCATGTGGATTTAAAGTTACACATATAATGCTTTTTATTGGTTTTAGTATAATACTTACTAAATTCATCCATCTAAGAACAATATTTTAAACAATGAAATATGATTGAGGGATCCAGGACAGTGGAATGCACCTGTAGTCCCAGTTATTCAGGAAGTTGAGGTGGGAGGATCTCTGGATCCCAGGAGTTAGAGGCCAGCCTGGGCAACAAAGTGAGAACCCATGTCTTCAAGGGGGAAAAAAAAAAGACTTAGGCCTACAGAAGTACCTACTCTTCTCACTTTAAAGAAATAACATGTTGAGTGTTGAGATATATTAAACACATCTTATAAAACAGTGGACCTGTTTTGCACCATCTGTCTACCTAGTAGTCACATTTTACTCAATTTTTTTCTCTGTCTCATAAGAACTTAGGCTTTGATACTATTTATTTCTGTTCGTTAAGTTTACTCAATGGTGATTGAGTGCCAACTGTGAGCACTTTATTGAAAAGGGGTGACTAAAGTTGTGGCAAAGTTCAAACACAATTTATTTTTCAGCCGTGTGATTAAAGTAGTTAACACTGAGGTGTTAATGATTAATAGGGTTGGCCATCACAAGGAGTAGTCACTGTTAAAAGAGGAGCTTATCCTCCCAGATTTCCAATTAGTAGATTTAAGGAAGTGGCTCTTTAAAAAAAATTTTTGATTGTATTTTTCATTGTAAAATTTTCATTTCTTCCTTTACATCTTCTGTTTCTTCTGTACTTGGACTTTCCATGTTTCCATTCATTTCAAGAGTGTTTGCCCTCATTTCTTTGGAAATCTTTATAATAGCTGCTCTAAAATCTTCGTCTAAGTCCAATATCTATTTCATCTAATTGTTGGTATTTATTGATTACCTTTTCCTAATTGAGTTGTTAATTTCCTGGTTCTTTTGTATGCTGAGGATTTTGGGATTATATTCTAGATGTTTGGAATATTATGAGATTCTGAGTCTTGTTTAAATCCTATGGAGATATTGATATATTTGTTTTACCAGATCATTGACAATGATGATCTCAGGGCGTACATTCCCACCAGTCTTCTGTTGGTTGTAGTTCCAATGTCAGTTACGTGTTCAGAGCCTTTCCTGTGCTGTTTGGATCTGTCTCACATGTGCACCACCCAGTGGCCAATCTGGGACCTGGGCTGTGGCCTCTCCTGAATTTTAGTCAGACTTTGGTATGCTATCTATGTAGGGTCTTATCCCATGCATGTGCAGCTAGGAGGCAAACCTGGGAGTTCAAAAAACAACTATCCTTAGCTTCCTCCTCCCTTCAGTATTCATATTACTTTCCATGTCTCTGGAGCTCCCATTTTCAGTCTTCTGGTCAGAGAAGTGGAGCTTTAGTTAGCCTGCCGTACCACACACTTCCTGTTACTGTGCCTATGTCCAGAGCCAAATCACAGGAGCTGGGAGGTAGAGGACAGGAAAATGGAAAAAAACAGGGGGACTTTTTCTCATCCTCTTGAGACCATAGCTACTTTGATTAGAAAGTGTGGTAGGCTAAATAATGGCTCCCAAAGATATCTAGGTCCTAATTCCTAGAACCTGCATGTGGCATTTGTCTGTGGAATTCTAGTAATCAATGTATGTGGTCCAAAATGCCAGTTTTGCTACTTACTACTCTATCTGAAAATATTTTTATTTATTTAATTAGGGAAACTCTTCCTTGGCTACTGAAAATAGGTTTATATGACTTTACAGGTCCTTGAATAACGACATTTCATTCAATGTTGTTTCTTTGTGATGTTGGTGAGAAAAAAAAGTTAATTCCTGGCCATGGCCTCTGTCTGTGTGGAGTTTGCATGTTCTCCCCATGTCTACATGTGTTTTCTCTGGGTACTCTGGTTTCCTCCCACATCTCAAAGATGTGCAAGTTAGGTGAATTGGCATGTTTAAATTGTCCTTGTCTGAGTGAGAGTTTGTGTGTGTGTGTGTGTGTGTGTGTGTGCGTGTGTGTGTGTGAGTGCACCCTGCAATGGGATGGTGTCTTGTCTAGAGTTGGTTCCTGCCTTGCGCCCATAAGCTGTTGGGATAGGCTCTGGCGACCTGTGACCCTGAACTGGAATAATTGGGTAAATAATTATCTTATTTATTTTTATTAATTTCTTAAATATACATACAGTTCACATTTATTTCATTGTTTAATATTAGAAGAGTTTTAATCTTTCTTTCTTTTCTTTTTCTTTTTTTAAAGAGACAGAGTTTCATTAGTTTGCTCCTGCTGGTCTCAAACTCCTAGCTTCAGGTGATCCTCCTGTCTCCGTCTCCCAAAGTGCTGGGATTACAGGCGTGAGGGGCACCATGCTCAGCCAGAGTTTTGGTCCTAATTATTTAGAAGTTTGGTGATGTTTTTATGACCAGAAATATGCTGTAGGAACTTTACTCTTGTTTATGTAGATTAGCCTAAGGTAAAATTGGTTTTGTTCCACATTGTTTCACTTAAAGTTGCAGTTTCCAAGAACTTATTCACCACTTTAAGTGAGGACTTAATGTATTCTTGGTAGTTTAACTATTAGTTTGAGATTTTCAACAAATTACGCTCTGAAAATTTATTGTGTGAGTGAATTGTTCTGATGCTGATACTGAAACTATATATATAGTCATCCCTTGGTATCTGTGGGGATTGAGTCCAGGGCACCTGACGATACCAAAATCTGTGGATACTCAGGTCCCTTAAGTAAAATGTTTAGTATTTGCATATAACCTACACACATGACCCCTATACTTTAACTCTCTAGATTACTTACAATACCTAATACAATGTAAATGCTATGTGAATATATTTTTAAAATTTGTATTATTTTTTATTGTTGTGTTTTTATTTTTATTTCTGAATATTTTTGATCTGTGCTTGGTTGCGTCCGAGAATGTGGGAACCAGTGGACACAGAGGGCTGACTGCATCCTGCCCTCTTTTGTTTTATAACGAGTATTCCAGTTACTCTTGTGATTTTTTTTTTTAAGTTTCAGAATATTATGGGGGTACAAACGTTTTGGTGACGTGAATTGCTTTTGTACAATTTGAATCAAAGTGTCCATCACCCATATAGTGTGCATTGTACCTGTTAGGTGTGAATTTACCCATCCCCTCTTCCCCCCTCCCACCTGAACTAATACCTTTTGTTAACAACCTGGATGGAACTGGAGACCATCCTTTTAAGTGAAGTATCATAAGAATGGAAAAACAAAAACCATATATACTCACTGCTAAATTGAAACTTATAGATCAACACTCTTGTGCACATATGGTAGTACAATTCTACCCTTGTGACTTAATAAAATAAAATTCAGCTGTTGATGTAGTGTTTATCACTCTCTCATACAAGTTGAGTTAAATTTTCATTTTTTCATTTCTCATAGAATTATGTAGTATTTACTTAATAGTTGAATGGTACAGTGTCTAGGTCAGTATAAACTACTGAAGGTTGTATGTAAAAAGGATATGAGCTGGTATGAGTTTAGGAAGGTCTTGCCCTGAGTATGCCTGCCTGTTAGTTTGTTATGACAGGTCAAAACTAATAATCATAGTTCACTGGAGTTTGCTCATTCCTTGTCTAGGTAAGACAGTTTTTGACTGTGAAGGTAGTTCTCAGGAGAATCTTGCTTACTACAACTTTTACATTTAAGTAATAGAAACAAGGCCAGGTGTGGTGGCTCATGCCTGTAATCCTAGCACTTTGGGAGGCTGAAGTGGGAGGATTGCTTGAGGTCACAAGTTGGAGTCCAGTCTGAGTAACATAGCAAGACTCTGTCTCTACAAAAAATGAAAAAATTAACTAGGTCTGGTGATGTGTGCGTATAGTCCCAGCTACTCAGGAAGCTGAGGTAGGAGGATCACTTTAGTCCGGGAGTTAGAGATTGCAGTGAGCTATGATGATGCCACCGTCCTCGTGCATTGGCAACAGAGTGAGACCCTGTCTCCAAAAAACAAACAAGCAAGCAAAACGAAATAGGAACAATATGCCATGAGATTAAATCTTTCTCCACCTCCAAGGACTTCTGAATACCTAAGAAAATAATCTTTTGTCAAAACTGAGAGTTATTAATGAGATGAGGAAGATGTAAATTAAGGAAGCAAATTAAGGGAAGATGCATACATCTGTTTTTGATTACTTAAAGTTCTACAAAATGTTTGTGCCAAGAAAGACCAATTATGTTGTTTCCCTCTCTTCCTCACTGTTTCTTCCTTACCCCATTTCATGCCTGGCACATAGATGCACAGTAAATATTTATTATGTGAGGTATTTTTATTACATATTTCGCTGTATGAACAGTTTATTTCTTTTTTAATTGGAAAAAAGTTATGTTATTTCATTTCAAGCATGTTCAAATTCTAAAGTGTGGATCTTTTTGGAATTTTTTTCATTTCTTCATTGAACCCTTATAAAAACTACCTATTAAAGTTAGCGATAGGAAGAAAATATTATTTAGAGTTCATTTAATATGAATGTAAAAATTTCTACAAATTCTTTTTGTGGTATGTTTACTCAAATATACTAAAGCTTTCTTTACCTAAATTTGTTTTTTAATTGAAACTTTGATTAAAATATATGTAGATTTACATGCAGTTATAAGAAAGAATACAGAGATGTCCCTTTTGTGCTTTGCCCAGGTTTCCCCAAAAGTAATATTTTGCAAATGTATAATATCACAACCAGGATTCTAGCATTGATATTATCCACTGATCTCATTATGCTTTTTCCAGGTTTAGTTATACTCTTCTGTGTGTGTATATGTATATGTATTAAGTTCCATACAACTCTATTACTCTATGGGTTTGTGTATCTACCTCTACAGTCAGAATATTTAACAGTCACCAAAGCTCCATAGTTTGATAACCTTTGTATTTCCTGGTGTTATACGTCTTCCGCTAGTAGAAGTCACAGAATGGAATTGTGTGTAGTATGACTGCTATTCATTCATCACTATTCTTCCAGCAACGTTCCTTTGGTTTCTGGTTCTGCTTGGGTTTGGTTTGGGGCACTTATGGTGCTCTTTTGTTCCTGGGAATTGGAGTCCTTCTTTCAGGTGTGTATGATGATCCTTTTGTTTATCCAGTCAGCTCTGAAAAAGGATCAGTAGCTTAATTGTAATGATATTTTGAAAGCAATGTATTGAAAAGGTTTTCAGACTGTTAAATAGACCCCATTACTGATTTTCATTGTCTTTTGTTTTTACCTTTTCTCATTAGGGTCAGGATTATTTTTGCAATAATCACTGGGAACCATTTTAAACCCTTACCAGCCTATTTATTTGAAGGATAATAAGATATTTATTTAATATCCTATAGCTCCAAAGAGATTCTCTCTGGACTGTTTAATTATCATTAGTTTGTTTCCCATTAAATCAATTGAGAACATCATGTTATAATGGCCAAGGTTGTTAGTTTTATCCTCTTATGAATAATTTTAGCTGAACCCCAAACTGGCAATAACATAGTTATATATAGTAATAACAGGTTTTAAATGGTACAGGAGGTGCAAATAAAAGCAGTTTGTTTATTTTAAAACAAACCTTTCCCTTAGAGTTACTGTATCACTGTGAGAGACTTTGGTTTGTTTATTTATTTATTTATTTAAGACAGAGTTTCACTCTGCTGCCCAGGCTAGAGTGCCATGGCGTCAGCCTAGCTCACAGCAACCTTAAACTCCTGGGCCCAAGGGATCCCTCCTGCCTCAGCCTCCCGAGTAGCTGGGACTACAGGCATGCGCCACCATGCCCGGCTAATTTTTTCTATATATTTTTAGTTGGCCAATTAGTTTCTTTCTATTTTTTAGTAGAGATGGGGTGTCGCTCTTGCTTAGGCTGGTTTCAAACTCTTGACCTTGAACGATCCTCCTGCCTCGGTCTCCCAGAGTGCTAGAGTTACAGGTGTGAGCCACTGCACCTGGCCTATTTATTAATATTATATGCTGGTTACTTTATTAGCTTCTTTGCAGATGTGTCATTTAGTACTTTGAACAACCCCATGTAGATGTTTTTTCACATTAATGGAGACATTAACTTTGGGTATTTGGTTAAGATTGTGTTTGCTTGGTGAATTCATGATTTTTTTTTTTTTTTGAGACAGGTCTTGCTCTATTTTCCAGGCTAGATAGAGTACAGTGATATCATCATAGCTCACTGCAACTTGTAAGTCCTAGGCTGAAGTGATCTTTCAGCCTCAGCCTCCTCAGTAGCTAGGACTACTGGCACATGGCAGCATACTGGCTAATTTTTTAATTTTTTTTTTTTGTAGAAACAGGGATCTTGCTATGTTGCTCAGGCTGGTCTCGAGCTCCTGCCCTCAAGCGATCCTTCTGCCTTGGCCTCCCAAAGTGCTTGGATTATAGGCATGAGCCTCTGCACTTGGCCAAATTCAGCTATTTGAATTGGGAAACTGGAACCTTACCTTTTTTTTTTTTTTTTTATTGGGGGAAAACTACAAAGCATTTACAGTACAATGTTTACAGTCACAATTTGTAGTGAGCTGACTTCCTAAAATATATTACCACTCAAGTTGACTTTTCTTGTTACATTCAAAAATCTACTCTGTCAAAGTAGTCCATAGAGTACATACACAGTGCTCCAGAACCTTCCCTTTTAGAGATGTGAACAAGTCCTTTTCCCCTGCTGCTCTTTAACCATAGTTAATATGCATACTGGTTAATCCCTTGCTGTTCTCTAAATGGAATTAGATTAGTGAACAGTAGGAGAGTATTTAATTCTTTAATCACTACCGTGCAGCATAAAATTATATTAGTTTAAACAAGCAAAAAGGTCATAGCTTTGTTGGATAAAATTTCCAAGCTTGATCTTGTTCTTGTATCCTCAGTGTACATAGTATACTGAGCTTTTAAGAAAACTGCGTTTTAAATACATTAAATTTAAATTTATTGCCTTTAGTGTCACAGCCTAAGATGAATTTGATTCTTAATTCTATTACTTATTAGCCATCCCTACGAGCCTTGTCATTTATAAAATTGATACACATGCTTCCTTTGTCATAATCTGTAGCACTAATAAAAAATGTTTAACTGTCATGATCAATAAAAAGGCCAGTTGGTATTCTTTCAGAGGCTTCTTTCCGAGGAAGATACAGAATTTTTAATCAATACTCTGTGTTTCTGATTCTTCAACCAGATTTGTATGGCCCTAACCGTAATTATTTAGTTCACCATTCACCATATCATTTAAAATATAGTTATTATGAGACTGTGTCTTAGTAATACTTGCCTACACAAAAGTCAGCATAGATTTACCTTAATTCTTATAAATTAATTTGATTGTTTTACCATTTTAAATTTCTTGAACATGATCCTTGTCATAAAATGTAATCTAATTTTTTTTATAACTTTTAGCTATCTTTCAGTTAGGCATATGAGGGGTTGGTCTACTTGTATGTGATTCCTTAGGGAAAAAAGACATATTTGAATAAAACATTCACTTTGATAATGGTTTGAACTGAGCCATTTGTCAAAGAAGGAGAAAATGAAAAGAATTTATATATTCATTGATTATAAGATTGTTTTATTCATTTGGAGTTAAAGTTATTTACTGTATTATGGAAAACCCAAAGGATTTATTATGTTGACCTTTTGCCAGTTCTATAGACTATTTATTCTTCTAAAACTAAAGATCCATCATACCATTTGAAGACAATCTGAATCATAAGAATAATGTAAGTCTAAAATTAATTTTTGCCAAGATCACTAGATTCAAAATCATTTGAAGTAAAAACAGAGAAGTGTTGTGTATTAAATTTGATCTAAAATTACCTAATTGAGAAACAAATGATTTACCTATTATAATTATCTTTAAATACATATTTTCCTAATATCATTTATATTCATGTTGATATAAGTAGGCAATAGAAATTTATTTCTTACCGTCTGGGAGGCTGAGAAGTCCAGGATCAAGGCACTGGCATTTTGTGTCTGGTGAGGGCCTTCCTGCTTCCAAGATGGCATCTTGTTGCTGTGTCCTCACGTGGTGGAAGCCTGCAGGGCAAGAGAGTGCTCCCTTCAACCTCCAGCACTTTTGTAAGGGTGCTAGTCCCATCTGTGAGGGCAGAGCACTCATGACCTAATCACCTTTCAGCAGCCACACCTCTTAATAATGTTGCGTGATTAAGTTTCAACATGAATTTTGGAGGTGACACCATTATTCAAACTATAACAGATAATAAATATAATAAAACATACAAAATGAAAATTTACCCTTCAGTTAAAACTCCTAAATGGCTGTAACTTTGCATATTTTATCCTCTTCAATTTTCCTTTAAGGTAATATTAACAAAAGGATTTACCTATCAGTTCTTTTAGTCCTAAGGAACAGAGTTTCCTAAAATAATGGGAGAGTTTAACAAATGCAGGAAGATAAGAATCCCTAGCTACTACTGTGATTTTAACATTGAAATGGGAACTTTTGTTTGGAAGACTGAAACCATTCAGAAGCTTCAAAATTGTCTAGGATCCTGTTTAAACATTAATATGTCCCATAAGTATAGTCTTTGTTTCCTATAGTTGATAGCATTTTAATGGAGAGTTTAAAGATGAAATTGCTGGTAGGGTGGCCAGAATGAAACCTAGTTGTTGCCAACAAACCTAGATGGTGAAGTGAAATGTCTGTTTTCTTAAGTGCACTCATGTATGAAGTAAAAAAAAAAATTGTCCAATGTATGAGGCACTAAAGGATTTATTACAGTATTTAAGATCTACCAAAAAATATGAGAAAATAAAGCTTTATTCAGTTGAAACCGACCCTCTGTACCCTCCCCACAATGTTCTTTTCCCCCGATGTATGGCATAATTTTTTTCCTAAAATTGATGCATTCCGAGAGATTATTTTAAGCTTTGGGGTTGAATTAGGACAGGTTTTCTAAAGTGGGAAACAAAATTCAAAGTTGCTTTCTAGTAATTTAACAGGCTTAAAGAACTAATCAGTCTATTTTAAAAAAGTATTTTCTAAACTAACATTAAGAACATCTTTGCTGAACAACCAGGTGTTTATTATTAGTTGCCCATGACGAACGAACAGGTTCTTTATAGAAGTTTCCCATTTTGTTTTTACTTTTTTTTTTTTTTTTGAGACAGAGTCTCACTCTCTTGCCCGGGCTAGAGTGCCGTAGCATCAACCTAGCTCACAGCAACCTCAAACTCCTGGGCTCAAGCTATCCTGCCTCAGCCTCCTGAGTAGCTGGGACTACAGGCATGTGCCACCATGCCCAGCTAATTTTTTCTCTATATATTTTTAGTTGTCCAATTAATTTATTTTTATTATTAGTAGAGACGGGGTCTCGCTCTTGCTCAGTTTTTACTTTTTTTTTGAGACAGAGTCTCACTCTGCTGCCGGAGCTTGAGTGAGTGCTGTGGTGTCAGCCTAGCTCACAGCAACCTCAAACTCCTGGGCTCAAGTGAACCTACTGCCTCAGCCTCCCGAGTAGCTGGGACTGCAGGCATGCGCCACCATGCCCGGCTAATTTTTTGTATATATTTTTAGTTGTCCAATTAATTTCTTTCTATTTATAGTAGAGCCGAGGTCTTGCTCTTGCTCAGGCTGGTTTTGAACTCATGACCTTGAGCAATCCACCCACCTCGGCCTCCCAGAGTGCTAGGATTACAGGCGTGAGCCACCGCGTCCGGCCGTACTTTTTTTTTTTTTTTTTTATTGTGGTAAAATATAACATAGAAGTTACCATTTTAATAATTTTTAAGTGACATTTCAGTGGTATTGATTGCATTCACAATGTTGCCCAATCATTATTACCACTATCTATTTTCAGAATTTTCATCACTCCAAACAGAAACACTATACCTATAAAGCAATAATTTCCTATTCCTTTTCTCCCTAGTCCCTGATAACCTCTCATCTACTTTCTGTCTCTAAGAATTTACCTATTCTAAATATTTCAGGTAAGTGGAATTATACAATATTTGCCTTTTTGTATCTCACTTAGCATAATGTTTTCTAGGTTTTATCTATGTTGTAGCATATATTAGAACTTCATTCCTTTTTTTTATAGTTATAGGAACAACTTAGAAGATAGACAATATTAAATGTATGTACTTGTATGTAGGACAGCTCAGAAAAGTATAGTGACTGGATGGAATCTATTGTGTGATAAAAATGCTACAAACACTATTTAGTTGTGCTCAGAAAGCTACTTTAAAAAAATTCAAATGCTGGCATTGTCCAGAAACATTTAACATGTTTATTTATAATTGTTACAAAGTAAACTGCTGAAACTGGTTCACTGGAACATTTTGACTGCCATTAATGATTTTGTCCCATGTTTATGTTAAAAATTCAAGCAAATGAAAATGGAAAAACTGCCCAAACTGATTTCTGTCCCGTATTTTTCCATTTACAATCATTAACTTACATATCTTTTGACCCCATGAGGGGGAAAAATCTAATATTCAAAAGTACCAATAACGGATGAACAGAAACCTCTTTTTTTTGAGAATCAAATGTTTCCTATCATAGTGGATTCTTAAGCATCTTCTCAATATATCTAGCATGCTAGCTGAATGTCTTTTGACATAATTGTTACATGTTTGGCATGGATAGCACACTGGCTGACCAACCAGATAGGTAGGCCTCATTTGCCTCCTGCAAAGCATCAATAGCTGCACTCTGGAAGCTCAGATCTGTTTTGAAGTCCTGAGCAATTTCTCACACCAGACGTGGGAAGGAAAATTTGCAAATCACAAGTTCAGTGGACTTCTGATAATGTCTAATTTTATGGAGTGCCACAGTACCAGGACTGTAATGATGAGGTTTCTTCACCCCTCCAATGGAGGGTGCACTCTTTTGAGTGGCTTTTGCAGCCAATTGCTTACTGGATGTTTTACCACTGGTCAATTTGGGAGCAGTATGTTTTATACAAGCCATGGTATAGAGATCTTATTCATCCCACATCTCCTTCAGCTGGAGCTCAGTGAGCTAGAGGTGGTGCTGGTATTAGCCATGGTGGCTGTGAACACCCATTCTTTTTTATGGCTGAATAATATTCCATTGTGTGTATGTATACCACATTTTATCCATTCATCTTTTGATGGGTGATTTCTAGTTTTGTTTTTTTTTTTGAGACAGGTCTTGCTCTGTTGCCTGGGGCTAGAGTGCTATCATCATAGCTCACTGCAACCTCCAACTCCTGGGCTCAAGTGATCCTCCTGCCTCAGCCTCCCAAGCAGGTGGGACTACAGGCACAGCTGATTTTGCCCAGTTAATTTTTCTATTTTTTGTAGAGATGGGGTCTCGCTCTTGCTCTGGCTGGTCTCAAACTCCTGACCTCAAGTGATCCTCCTACCTTGGTCTCCCAAAGTGTTAGAATTACAGGTGTGAGCCACTGCACCTGGCCTGTTTCCATCTTTTGACTATTATAAATAATGCTGCTATGAATATTGGCAGACAGGTGTCTGTTTGAGTCCTTGTTTTCAGTTCTTTTGGAATGGAATCATCAGATCACATAGTGATGTGTTTAACTTTTGTTAAACTGTGTTTAACTTTTGAAAAAACTGCCAGGCTGTTTTCCAGAAAAACTGCACCCTTTTACATTCCCACCAGCAATGTATAAGGGTTCCAATTTCTATACATCCTCGTTATTTATTTATTTGTTTGTTTATTTATTTTGTTGTAGCCATGTAAGCAGCAATAGCAGGTATGAAGTATCTCATTGTGATTTTCATTCACATTTCTCTAATAAGTAAGGATGGCGAACATCATTTTATTTAAATCCTTTGCTCATTTAAAAACTGAGGTACTTGTCATTTTGTTGTTGGATATGTAATCCTAGGCTGAGTTTTTTCCTTCTTTCTTCCTTTCAGTATGTTAAAGGTGTTTCTTTAATTGTCTTCTGGCTTGCATTGTTTCTGATTAGAAGGTAGTGATTATACCTATTTTTGTTTTGCTATGTATTGTATCCTTTTTTCCCTCAGTGCTTTGAAGATTTTCCCTATTACTATTATTCAGGAATTTATGATGTACTTCAGTTTGGTTTTCTGTGCTTATCTTGTTTGACCGTCATGGATCTATGGCCTTATCAAATTTGGGAGATATTTGGCCACTATTTTTCAAATATGCTTTCTGTCTACCCTTCCCTTTTCTTGGCCTGCAATTACATGTGTGTAAAATGCTCAGTAATCTTTTTCACACATTGCTGAGATGGATTATTTTTCTCTCCCCGCTCCTACCCCATTTCTTTTTCTTTACTTCATATCGAGTAGTTAGCATTCCGCTTTCTTCAGTTTCATTGATCTTTTATTTGCCGGTATTCAATATGCTTTTTTTTTTTTTTTTTTTTTTAAGACAGAATCTCACTCTCTTGCCCACGCTAGAGTGAGTGCCGTGGCATCAGCCTAGCTCACAGCAACCTCAAACTCCTGGGCTCAAGTGATCCTTCTGCCTCAGCCTCCTGAGTAGCTGGGACTACAGGCATGCGCTACCATGCCCAGCTAATTTTTTCTATATATTTTTAGTTGTCCAATTAATTTCTTTCTATTTTTAGTAGAGACGGGGTCTCCCTCTTGCTCAGGCTGGTTTCGAACTCCTGACCTTGAGCGATCCTCCCGCCTTGGCCTCCCAGAGTGCTAGGATTACAGGTGTAAGCCACCGCGCCTGGCCTCAATATGCTTTTAAGTATACACAGTAACTTTTTATTTCAGATATTATAGTTTTCACTCTAAAATCCATTAGTTTATATTTCTGTTTCTATGTTTATGTTTTTGCTTAAATCCTTGAGCATATTTATAATAGCTATTTTAAACTTCTTATATGCCAATTTTTATCATCTCTGTCATTGTTTTACCTGATTTTTTTCTGGTAATTGGTTACATTTTCCTGCTTCCTCTTAATATCTAATAATTTTTTTTTGTATCTGGTAGACATTGTAAACTTTATGCTTTGAGTACCTGAATTTTATTGTCTTTATTTAAAGAGTGTTGGATTTTATTCTAGCACACAATTAAATTAACCACAGATAAGTTCATCCTTTTGAATTTTGTTTTAAAGCTTTGTTACCTTGAGTCTTGAATAGACTTTACTCTGGTGTAACTCTAGTACTAAGGATTGACTCTTCTGAGGTCTCTATTCAGTTCTCTGGATGTTAAATGAAGACTATTTTCTGTCTGACTGATAAACTCAATATGAGCTTTGGGTACTATTTAAACTTTCCAGTTTCTGGTAGTTGTTTCCTCAGTATTTGTTTTCTGCTTAGCCTTGTGGAATTTATACTATGCCTTCATATCTTATTAATCGTTCAGAGTTTCAAAGGGCCATTTATTTATTTATTTTGCAGCTAAGTCTGACTCTACCTTATATTTCCATACAGAACTTATAGTTAATGGACAAAAATAGTGTTATGAAATGCATTTGAAGACAAGAAACATTTTGTCATAATGGACTCTTCTTTGCAAAAACAGTAATAAACCACAATACTTTTTAAGCTATAGAAGGAAAAATCTTTTCAATGTGCATACATAGGAACAGAGTTTGCATTTAAATATTGGCATGTGAAATTTTATCAGTATTACATTTTATGCAGGTAAGTACTTAGTGTTTTCATAGTGTATATACTGTGGGTCTTAAATGTGGTGCTTGAGTTAGTCTTCGGAACTTACCAACTTACTGCATAGCTTATTTTGTGTATTCATATTTTGTTTTTGTGATTACTACAGATAATTTTTAGGCATGTTGGTTGGTGGCGTCAAAGTCTTTGGGAAAGTATATAGTTGTTGCTTTTTTAACTTTCTCTGCCCTTTTCTTTTTTAACTCTGTCAGTCAAGATAAATTGTTATGCTTTTATAATAGGAATCCCCCTTCAAAATAGTAGCTTGAAACAACAGATGGTTGTTTTTCACTGATAAAAATTGTGTTGATGGTTCTGGGTGACTCTCCACGGCAACTCCTTTGTGTGTTGGTTCAGCTTTACAGACATTGTCAATTTCTGTGGGGCATGCATATCATAAAGAGCTTCTACAAATTACCAAAGTAGAGGACGTCATGCTGGAAGGCGTGTCATGCCTGCAATTAGGTACTTGGCCCAGACATGGTGTATGTCACTTTTATCCATAACCCTTTGGCCAAAAGTAGTCATATAGCCCTGTTCAATTGCAAGGAGTGTGAAGAAATATCTTCCTGCCTGTGCCCCAAAAGGAGAATCTTATTTGTGTGAGCATCAGGAGTCTCTTTCACAAGTATCTAGGCCTACCTAGTATTCTCGTTCTTTTATAGTCTGAAATTTCTTTTTGCAGTATCATTAGAACTATCTTACTATTATTATCCTACCTCCCTGTTGCCTTAGTTCAGTGATTCCTTCTAGAAAGAAACATTGAAATTGTGTTCATATTGAAACATTTAATACATAATCAAAATTTAACAATTAGCTTAGTTAGAGATGAGATGGAAAGAATTGTATGTATATGAGAGTATTAACAAACATTCATGATGTATTTTACATTCCTAGCTCTGTCTACTGAAAAGTCCTAGAAACAATTACTATCACTCCAGCCATTAGCACCCCTAGCACTCTGATTGTGATCTCTGAATATTATTTTCCAGCTATAGGAACCAAAACTGCTTGGAAAAATATCTGATTAATAGGTATGGGGCAGGAAATTTACAAAATGAGCTTGGAACATTCATCATACCAGAAAGTAAGGAAGCTGTCAAACACTGCTTAGAATCATATAGGAAGGACTCAGGAGCCAATTTGAAGCAACTTCTTCTGTGCAAGATGGGAAATTTGATCATCAACAGAAATAATTGTAATAAATTGAAACATGACATATAATGATATTTTAAAAATTACCTACACTGAACACTGAAGGCCACCTCCAGGTTCAGTGATTCACTAGGACTCATATGACTTGGCGTGTAATCACCTTAACTTTGCTACAGCAAAAAGATCCAAAGCAAAGAGAAAAGGTGTAGTAGTGTTTAGTCAGGAAAAGTATTTTCAAAGCAAAAATTATGAGATCATCAATGATTAATTCATTCTTATTAATTAACAAAGTGGGAGTCAAGCTCTGGCTTCTGCTCTCTGCCCTGAGTCAGTATTATCCACATGGTGGTGCTCTTCAGCCTAGGTCTTGGAATGAGAAGAATTGGTCTCAGCATATATTTAATGGAATGCAACTAAGGCTTGGGAAGTTAAGACCACACAGCTGGTGTATAAATGACTCCAAAAGCCATGATATGAAACAGTATGCATCACTTACTGTTTCCCACAAGGAATAGTGGGATAATCCTATACCCTATATCCAAAGACAGTGGAAGGAGGAGAGGGGCCAGGACCATAGAGCAGCAGTTGAAACATGACACAGCCATTTCTAAACTCTGGAGACCTATACACATCTGCCTTTCTCTGCCTTTCTTCTCTTAATTATAATGCGGGAGGTAGAATTTTGGTATATTATAAATCTTTTTCTTTAAAAATACAGACTAGGCTGGGTGCAGTGGCTTATATCTTTAATCCTAGCACTCTGGGAAGCAGAGGTGGGAGGATTGCCTGATTTCAGGAGTTTGAGACCAGCCTGAGCAAGAGCAAGAACCCGTCTCTACAAAAACACAGAAAAGGTGTGGTGCTTGTCTGTAGTCCCAGGTACTTGGGAGGTTCAGGCAGGAAGATCACTTGAGCCCAGGAGTGTGAGGTTGCTGTGAGCTCTGATCATACCACTGTGCTCTAGTCAGAGCAATGGAGTGAGACTCTGTCTCAAAAAAAGAAAGAAAAAAATGCAGACTGATTTCCCTCTCTTCTGAACTAATCATATTATTTACTGGGATGACATCATTTTTTGAAAGAAAGCTAGTGAGATCATTACCACAAGCATCAATTTTATACATTAGTGTAACAGTATGCCAAGTCTCTGTCTTGACATTCATGGTTAACAAATGTTTAAGAAAATATTTTTCCTCCTTTAATTTTTAATAGCTAAAAAAATTATAGGGATTTTAAGACAAAAATCTTGCAATAAGTTACATAAATAATAGCATTTATTAAGTGCTTTTTAGAAAATGGTATCAAAGTATCCCTGCTATCCTGTGCACATTCCCTCTCCTCAGTCTTAAAAACAAAGCTGATTAGTAATGAGCATGGCACTTAATATTTCCTAAATATTAAAGGACTATCAGTTATAATGTGACATTTTTGTTTTATTTTATTTAATTTATTTTTTTAGAAACACAGTCTTGCTCTGTCACCCAGGTTGGAGTGCAGTGGCACAATTACAACTCACTGCAGTGTTGAGATCCTCCCACTTCAGACTCCCAGGTAGCTGGGATTACAGGTGTGCACCACTGTGCCTGCCTAATTTTTAGAATATTTTGTGGAGATGGAGTCTTACTATGTTGTCCAGGCTGGTCTCAAGATCTTGGCCTCAAGCGATTTTCCTGCCTTGGCCTCCCAAAGTGCTTGATTTTAAAATAGTTTATTAGGTGCATGTTGCTTTCTGAAACATTAATAAAAGGTGGAAAATATGTACATTTTAGAATTCAGGCAATATGGTGATTTTCTTGGGCTTCCTTTCCTCATCTGTCTAATGAACTAGATAATTTTAGAAGGTTATTACTGTTCTTGTATTTTGGGAGTGATAGGGAGTTACCAGTGTTTTCCAGTCAAATTTATTACAAACAAATCTTTTACATTTACAAGTACTTGTAAAACTGAAAGTCATACCTTCCCCAAATTTCTTCATTAATTTTACCCTCACTACTTCACTGTCTTTATATTAAGTTAATGAAATTGTCAAAAGTGAAGATACTGGATTATCAAGTTATATTGAGGGAGAGAGGGATGCCAGAGACACAGTGTTTATAAATTGAGTTTGTGATCATTTGAAATTTCTTAGTTTAATTTTCAGGAGATTTCACTAAAATAGTATATATCTTGCTGGTGATGTCTTTCATGTAATTCCAGTGAAATTAATTAGAAATGAATGTATATAATTGTACTATAGATCTATAAATTTGTTAAGAGGTCAGTTTCAGGAACCTGTCTTGCCTGGGTTTAATTTCTGACTCTGCGTCTTCATTGATGTTATGACTTTGGACATGTTATTTAATCTCTTTGGGCTCTACGTTTCCCCAACCGTAAAATGAGGACACCAATGATACTTTCCTCATGGAGTCATCTTAAGACTGGTAAAGCACTTAACAACAGTTATATGCCACATAATCAGCCTTAAATGTTACCTATTGTTTTATTATAAAAATAAGTATTAATGGAGTTAATGTTGTGTTTAAACATTAGAATGCTAAGATCATGTAATTTCTTGCTGACTTGGCAATATAAATATTGAGATACGCTCCACGTGATTTGGTGTATTATACTATTTAATGGTGTATTAGACAACATTTATGTGTGGTATACAACAGTGTATTTCCAATTCCTTTCTCCTATCCTCTATGCTATTATCGTTGTGTTTCACTTTTATATATGCAGTAAACACATTTCTCCTATTTTTACTTTAGACAACTAGTTGTCTTTTAGAACAATTAAAAATAAAAATAATTTTGTATTTACTTTAATTTATATCACTTGCAGTATTGTTATTTCTTTATGGAGGTGCACATATCTCTATGGTATCATATTTCCTTCATCCTGAAGTACTTTCTTTTATCCTTTTTTGCTGGTAATGAGTTCTCTGTTTTGTTTCCCTGAAAAAGTCTTCTTTTCTTTTTGAAAGATATTTTTACCAGGTATAGGATTCTTCATTGAGTTTTTTTTTCTTTTGGTGATTTATACATTTCACTCCATTTCATTCCACTCACTGGCTTATGTAATTTTCAATGAGAAATCTGCTATAATTTTTTGTTTCTCGCAATATAATGTGTCTTTTCTTCTGGTTGCCTTAAAGATTTTCTTTTTATCTTCAGTGTTTTGAGTAATTTGAATATGATTTGTTTCATTGGTTTCTGGAGGTTAGAGGTGTGATTTATCCCACCTTTTCTCTGAACTACTTCAATCTGTGATTTTGTGTCTTTTAGTTTTGGAAAATTCTCAACCAGGTATTTCTTCTGTCCCATTCTCTTGCTCTTTCAGGATATCAGATACATGTATGTTAAATCATTGTTACTGTCCCACAGCTCTTAGATTTTCTGTTCTGCCCCCCCCTCTTTTTCCCTTTGTGTTTCATGTTGGATAATCTCTTACATGACTCTGTTGAGTTTACTCTTCAGCCATTCCAAAGCATTCTTCAACTCTGTCACCATGTTTTTCTGTCTTTTTAAATTAAATTAAATTTATTTATTTTTAATTTTTTTTGTTTCAGCATATTATGGGGGTACAAATGTTTAAGTTACATATATTGCCTTTGCCCCACCTGAGTCAGAGCTTCAAGTGTGTCCATCCCTCAGACGGTGCACACTGCACCCTTTAGGTGTGAATATACCCATCTCCTCCTCCCCCCCCATCTGCCCAACACACGATGAATGTTATTACTATATGTGCATTTAAGTGTTGATCAGTTAATACCAATTTGATGGTGAGTACATGTGATACTTCACTTGGTAGAATGGGCTCTAGCTTTATCCAGAATAATACAAGAGGTGCTATATCGCCATTGTTTTTTGTGGCTACGTAGAACCACATGGTATACGTATACTACATGTTATTAATCCACTCATGTATTGATGGGCACTTGGGTTGTTTCCACATCTTTGCAATTGTGAATTGTGCTGCTATAAACATTCAAGTGCAGATGTCTTTTTTATAGAATGCCTTTTGTTCTTTTGGGTAGATGCCCAGTAATGGGATTGCTGGATCAAATGGTAGTTCTA
>CAUYRT010038265.1:0-67497 GCA_963574885.1 Lepilemur ruficaudatus
TTTTTTGAGACAGAGTCTCACTCTGTTGCCCGGGCTAGAGTGCCGTGGCGTCAGCCTAGCTCACAGCAACCTCAAACTCCTGGGCTCAAGCGATCCTTCTGCCTCAGCCTCCCGAGTAGCTGGGACTACAGGTATGCGCCATCATGCCCGGCTAATTTTTTCTATATATATTTAGTTGGCCAATTAATTTGTTTCTATTATTAGTAGAGACAGGGTCTCGCTCTTGCTCAGGCTGGTTTTGAACTCCTGACCTTGAGCGATCTGCCCGCCTCGGCCTCCCAGAGTGCTAGGATTACAGGCTTGCGCCACTGCGCCCGGCCCCGGCTTTGGTTCTGACTCCTCGTGGTATGCTGATCTCCCTATGGACTCTCCTCAGCCCACTTGGACTCTGACACCAAAATGCAAGACCTGGACTAGAAATGTCACCCTAGTCCACTCACGATTTTCATTTGGGCTTCTTTGATTTATCTGGTTCATTAATCATTAATCTGTCCTGTTTATTTATTAATATTACTTGAGAGACCCATGGGGAATGGAAAAGAAATGGACTTTAAAGCGTTGGGCTGTTTCTGAAACCAGCTCCACCGTTGGAGATGGTGAGATAGTTCTGAGATAGTGAGAGGATATTTAAATCTAAATTTAAATCTGTGTTTGAATGTGTAAAATGGATGCTATAATGATGACTTTTCATGGTTGTTGCTTAGTAAATGAAGTTGTATAAGAGAATACATAGGAGACATTTAACAAACATTGCTATCTTTTTGTTTGCTTTCTGGAGAAATCTGATCTGCTCATAGCCAAATAAGGTCAAAGTATTTTGTTCAACTTTAATAACACTATTAGTTTTGAACTTCCCTAGCTTTGCCTAGGAAAATCATTATGTACCTTAATGACAACAAGAAAAATTAGTTGTGAGGTTAATGTATAACTTTGCAAGATTCTCAAAAGATATCACTGTGCCATATGTTTTGCTTTTCTGTCTTCTCTTTGCCATCATTAAGGGAAAACCCTCTGCTAACTCTTTTTTAACCTAATTATCCTGTGGCCCTTTAGTGTTAGCTTTTTGTCTGATGACTTTTCCCTTCTTTAGTTGTTTATTCTTACTTTCAAGCATTGAAACCCTACTATGTGTCCAGGCTTCACTGATTGCTGGTATTGCAAGGATATGGACATGATGAAATAGAAACTACATTATAATTGCAAACTGTATTCTGAACAAATTTCCAGATCCTCGGAATTCCAGTTTATAGCATAATTTTTAGAGAACATTTAAACCGTATAAAAAGATTTCAAAAATAGATTTCAAGTGGTATATTGCTCTCCATATATATACCTTAACTAGGACTTGGGAAAGCACAGTTTTCAGCACATCTCCATATGGTTTTCTAGGCCACCTACCTCTATCATTTTGGCCATCAAGTACAAAATTAACATGCTGAAGAATTTTGAATATTTTGCCTGCATCTAATTACAATTCAGCTTTCCTGACTTCAGCTAAATTAATCATTCCTGAATCCAAAACATTTTGTGTGAGGGGTATGAGAGTTTTGGGGAGGACAGCACTTTATATCTCCATATGTAAATTGCTTTATAAAAGAAATCCCTAGACTCAAGGGGTTAATATCTAAAGCTGTCCATGGTTATTGTTTTCTCAGTTAAAGTTTGGTGGATTTGTTTTAGAATTTCAAGGTGGGAAAGCTGTGGTCACTGTCTTATCTGGTATATCAAAGTATTTTACCCTGTAGATTAGCTGAGAAAGTATTAACTAAGGGAGGAAGGCTATACAACAGCAACAGAAATTACATGCCAGAGATAGAAGGAGATCTGCAGAGACAGAAACTTTTAAGTAAACATGTAGTCATAGTCATACTGTTCTGTAACACTCAACAGTCTCTTCCATCTTTTTCTAGACATCTTTAGCTTTGAAAAGCTGAAAGTTATTGTTTTATTGAATTTTATTATCCATAGTTCTATGCTAGCATCCATGTGGTCTCATTGGTTGTTTGGCCTCATTCTTGTAATACCCAGCTTTCCTTGAAAGCTGTTAAAATTAGCTTGATCCCCCTGCCAGAGCAAGTCCCTCCTCTTATTATAGTCCTTGTCTTTTTAAATGACCCTGTTTCAGTTTTTCTTTGAAGGCACATTTTTATAGCAGCTGTGATTATTATAGTATTCTCCAAAGGTTTGTACCTTGATATGTTTTTGTTCAAAACTATGTTTTGTTCAAAACTATTGGCTCTCAAGAACTGTGTTCCAGAAGTTAATTGATTTAAGATTAAATTGTGGGTCCTTAGCATTGATGCTCAGAAATATCTGCGACTCTCAATTATAATTGTTGTAGCAGTGTGGTGGAAGGAGTTTGGGTGTGAGAGAATGAGATCTAGATTTTCTTGCTTGATTTTCCACTTAATTGCTTTGTGGTCACAGGTGAAAACATAACCCTACCTGAGCTTGATTTCACTTCTGTAAATGAGAAAGTTTAGAGTAGTTTGGGAGGACACATGGAAATGTCCTCAGGGGTCAGATTGATAACTTTATTGGTTTGCTAGGTCTACCATAACAAAATACCTCAGACCTAGTGGCTTAAACAACAGAAATGTATTTTTCTCACAGTTCTGGAGGCTGGTAGTCCAAGATCAAGGTGTCTCGGTGTCCCTTGGTCTCGGGTTTGGTTTATTCTGAGGCCTCTCTATTGGCTTGCATATGGCTGCTCCCTTGCTGTCCCTTCACGTGGTTATCTCTCTCTGCACATGGCACCCCTAGTATCTCTTATAATCTCTTCTTCTTATGAGAGTACCAATCAGACTAGGGCCCACCCTAATGACCTCATTTTAACTTAATCACCTATTTTAAAGGCCCTGTCTTCAAATACAGTCACATCCTGAAGTACTTACATGGGGTTAGGGCTTCAGTCTATGACTTTTGGAAGAACATAGTTCAGTCCGTAACAGTTATCTAAACGTATTAGGCAGCCTTGTCTAACAGAGAGACACTTTGCTCTTGTCTTTATATCTACAATTATGACTGAGACCCAAGTTAGTCATGATACATTATGCTGACTCCAGTGAGTCTCAGAGTGTCTGAAGTAGACTTGACACTCTTAAATAACTTCTAAATTCAATTCATAGCTGTTACACGTTTGTAAAATTCTCTTCATTTTATTTTCAAGGAATAATCATGAAAGAAACTATATGCAGTGGCATCATATGCTTTGCTGTTGGCAAGCAAACTGGCTAAATATGTAAGTGACTTCATCCAATGTACATAATGTTTATCAGAGTAGTCCCCCTCTTAAAGCTCTTTCTAAGGAAAGAATTTAAAGGAAAAACCAAGCTTTGTGCCTAAAGATGTTCACTGTTGCATAGTCTCTCAGAAAAAGTAGAAGTAATTTAAGTAGCCATAAATAGGGGAATAGTCAACATGTTCAGGTGGCAAAACTTCTGGAAATCATGGTACATAGAAAATATTTAATGCTGTCATTTTAATCTGAGATAATTCTCCTGGTATAAAATGTATGTATGTTATCCAAAATCAAGTGTATGTGCACTCAAGATGTATGCATCCAGTCAAATTAAGCATGATTTATCAATAGTAATTTGATATTTGTTCATTGAGTTATTGGCATTTGATAGCAAAGGGGTCTTTTTTATTAAGGAAAAATTATGGGCAAAAATTCCTAACAGAGACTATTCTATTTACTAACTTAATTTTTGGTAACATTATTTTTTTAAGTAATGATGAGGACACATTTTCTGCATTCTGTCTTAGAGGACCAGTATTCTAGAAAAGCACAGATTTAGACTTGCTGAAATACATTGTCAAGACCTATTAAGTCTAATTTCAAATAATGATATAATTATTTGTGGGATAACATGTCAAATTTTTTCATTCCTTACAGACATCTTGCATAGCATGTAATTCTAAACTGAATTTTGGGGCTTTCACAACACTAATCTGAAGGTTGTTACTGACTTTTGATCTATTGATAATAAAAATGTTTTTCATTCCTTTTGCCAGAGGAGCTATGTCCTGTGCTGTGCCCATTGCTACATAATGTGTGCTTCCACATTTCTTTTGGTTAGCTCCATTGAGAAGGTGCAATGTGTGTGAGAGTATGAAGTATTTTAATAGTGCAATTTGGCTTTTCATGGTCCTTAACTCTGGAAGGAATTCCACATTCTCATCAGGCTTCTGATGTTGCTGTACTGCAGATGCTGCCGAAGGCTTCCTTTGTACTGGGCCGCCATCTTCAGTTTGCTTGGCGTAGAGTAGAATAACAAAACCAAACCAAAGCAGAACCTTGATACGCATATGGCAGACTGTGGTTATTATCAGAATGTCTTTTAATGTTTGTATATTTGAGCTTTCGTTGAGCTGATTTTTACAAAAAATCTTGTTTTTTTAAATTTCGTGTTTGCATTTCTGTGTCAAAGTGAAGGATTTGGAATCAGAAAAAGAATAATTTCTAAGTTGATACCAAATGATGTTTCCAGGACTGGTTTGTAGGATCAGATGTGAGTTTTTCAAATTGGAACCTTTTCTAATGGGCCCCTGGGAAATGTCTTAGCTAAATTGCAACAGTGACTGGTGAAGTCGATCGAGGTAAATTGCTCCTACTGCTGAGGGTTCTGAAACCAGGCATTCGAAGCTAAAATTTCAGGGGAAATCGGGCAGAACTATTGCAGATGGTTTCCCCTTTGAATAGAGAAAGGGGTTGGTGTCCCTGTTGATGAATGGAAGGAGATTAAAGCCTGATTTTTGTAATGAATTGGTAACATGCTCTTTGGGAGACTAAAGAGAAATTTATGAGAAGACCAGCAGAATCAGTTAGGTGATTATTTTCAATATTGGCTACAAATGACATCTGAGAACACACCGTGATGCCATGGTTTGTAGTAGAAAAGTAGCACCAAGAGACTTTTTGTGGTGGTTACCCTCAGTAAGCTCAGAGGTTGAGGGATTGCCTAGGAGCTTTTGAATTTCTATTTAACAGTCAACTACTGAGCATTTTTTATTTGCACTTAAAAAAATGGACCTGGCTAGTTTTGACTGTTTGTGGTGGTATGTTAGAATAGAGGTCATCAAGCAAGTGTTTGTGATTGGCATTCTGATGACTTGGGTTATGTCTCACTCAGACACTCAGACATCTACTTTGTGTTTAGGAAGTCCCTTAAGCTCTGTGCAAAATGGGAATAATAAAATATCACAGAATTGTGTGACAACATTAGAGCCTTTGTAATTAGTAAAACTTGATACTAACAACACCTGTCTGTCCATTTTTCTCAATCTCTGGTAAGTGCAGAGAGTACTGAATTAGGGACCAAGCTTTTTAAATCCTTCAATTAAAGATTTTGAGGCTGAGGCCTGGAGAGAATTTCTTGTGTTTTAGCTCTCCAACTCTTGGAAATTCTTCCTTTGTAGAAGTTTTAGAAGATCAAGTCTTTCATTTGTCAAGGAGAATAAAGGATATGATGACTCCTGTAGCTGATGAGAATTGTGTGTCCGCATCACTTGTGTGGGCTGAACTTAATATAATTAATAGGTTTGCAGCTCTCCCAGACCCATTATAAGATCATATTTTGCCCCATTTCTCATTCTCTTTCTTTCTTTTCTTTTCTTTTCTCTTCTTTTCTTTTTTTTCTTTCTCTCTCTTTCTTTCTTTCTTTCTTTCTTTCTTTCTTTCTTTCTTTCTTTCTTTCTTTTTCTTTCTTTCTTTCTTTCTTCTTTTCTCATTCTGTTGCTTAGGGCAGAGTGCAGTGGTGTCATCATAGCTCACTGCAACCTCAAACTCCTGGACTCAGGTGATCTAAGTGTTCTCCTGCCTCAGCCTCCTGAGTAGTTGGGATTATGGGTGCATGCCACCACACCTGGCTAATTTTCTCTTTTTTGTAGAGATGGGTTGCTCAGGTTGGTCTCAAACTCCTGGGCTCAAGCAGTCCTCCCACCTTGGCCTTCCAAAGTGTTAGGATTACAGGACTAACGGACTAAGACAGGACTAACAGGACTAATGGACTAAGACAATGCTAAAGGTGGAAATTACCATAGATTTGCTATGATGATATGACCTCTTTGCCTTCCAGGAATTAAGGTTTTGGATTACTGATGGGTTTATTTTGGGTTGTGTAAACTCTCCTCCTGATCACTATTTAGTAGTCCCTTTCTAACTATCTCAGAATTGTTCTTGCCAAAAATTTGGTGCAACTAAATATTTTCCTGTTTTCCCCACCACTGTTGGTATCTAATTTAGGCTGAGTTCCTCCAGGCTCTAGTGCCTATGTTTTGTGGATTGTAAAGTGCTGTGTACTTTTATAGCCTCTATAAATAACAAAATATAGCTCAGGGCAATAACACTGTGGCACCCTAGATGTTTAGAGATAGTGTGTGTTAGAAAGATGGGGAAAGATAGACATATATCGCGGGTACAAAATGTCTAGCATGCGAAACTATTCATTGTCACATACTCATCTACATTGCTTCTGATTTTTGTTCATTTGTTAGTAGATGACATCCCTTTGTATTTGGGACATTTTCATACACAGAAACTAGATGTGGTACTGTTCCCTTCTTCCCTCACTGCCCTGTCCCTGTCCCATCCTTCATTTTAAAGTAGTAGAAATGAAGACGAGAAAGGTTGGTTCACAGTATGGTGAGATTTCCAACCAGATGCTTGCCTGCTGGGGGCCCAGCTTCCTATCCTAGTCTTCCTGTTTTGTTTCAGTTGATAACCACAGCTGCCTTCTTATATTTGGGAGTTGTGAAGCTAGGAGCTAGAAGCTGTTTCTATTAGCCTTGTCAATATAGTTTGATAAAATGCAAATGTCTTTAAAATGGTAGAGTTCCAATTAAAAGGCTCCAGCAGGGAGTCTGTTTTGATAATGAAAGTGATTAAGAAGGCTCTATTTTTTCCCATTGGTATGAATGTTCAGCTAAAATAGCTTGGCTTTCTCTCTGTAATTGGACTCTGCTAATGAGGTTATAATAACTCTTAGGTGCTAATAATGTTTCTAACAAATCTATTAGTTCTCTTTGGTGATCAATGCTGAGGACCAGAAGCACCCAATTTCCGGATGGTAGCGTCATAAGGTACTTAATGCATCAATTTCCTTTTCTCCATTGTTCTAAGGAATCAACAGAAGTAAAGGTTTATTGTCCTTTAATTCTGCAATCTAGGTACATCCTACGTCTGAGTAGAGCCAAACATATATGGATTATCAGTGTTTATATTTGGAATTACCCTCAAAATCTGCAATTTATAATAGACCTCGAAGATTTAGTTTTGGTGTGAAGGGTGTGGGGGTGCAGAATAAATGCATCCACAGAATTCACTGAAGACTAGGCACCATCTGAAGCTTAATTTCTGAACATTCCATCTGTTCAACCCCTTCCATACATACCTGACAGCCCCATGGAACAGCATGGAAGAGGATTTTCTGGTAAAACTGGGCTGAATAATTGAATATGCTATAGCTCCACAGCCAGCATAATCTGGGATGTGTATTGAGCTAGAATAGTTGGCAGGGTTGGGCTATCTCTCAGCACCTCATTAACAGCCTGTCACCCTCCATCTTTCCTTATTAGAGGCAATGTTTGTGTTCTCTGATTGTAATCAAAGTCTGTCTTTTCAATCTTGTTCACTGTTCATTCTCAAAGGACCTTACACTTTTCCCTTAATAAAACCTGTGGATACTCTGGCTTTTCTTCAGAGTGCATAAATCTTTCGTCTTTTACTAAAGATTTTCATGGAGAGGAAATTTTAATGAATTTTTTGAGCCCTTGCTTTGGCAGGGCTAACATAAAAAAACAAACACTTGTGAGGCAGAGTATGCCACTCTAGTAGGAGAGGATTACAGAGGGATTAGACAAGCAAGTAACTGCTTTGGGTATACTCAGGGACTCAGAATGGTCACCAAGCATACTTTGTAATGTGGGTTCATGATCTCTCATCTTACGGTTGTGGCCTTGTCAGTGTAGCCCTCTGAATGGAATCATTGGGACTATTATGGAACAGAGAAGTTTTCTATGACCTTGATGGTTTAGGAAATATTTTCAAATGAAAGAATAAAACTGACTCAAAATTTGGAGGTGATGAGTCTTGTCTTTGTGTGAATGTTCCTGTGGTTGGAGGAGCTATTTTTCTGTGGTTTCAAACTTATACAGATGGTGTTCATATTGTCTGCAGCTAATCAAATAGGGGTAGTTTTGGTTTTTTATTTAAATATCAGAATGACAAATTATAGTAGAGTTGTATCTTACTGTGGAGTCTAAGGTCAGAGTATCAGATGAAAATTGTATATAGTGGGAATTACCGATGAAAATCCATTCAGTGTCATTTTGCTCAGACTGAGGAGCTTCAGGGTAGGGTGGTCAGATGCGTTGTCTGCGTTCAGGAACACTTTATAGTCAAGTCCTTTCTCTTTCAAGTGGAACTGGGAGGGGGCAGGGCTGTATAGATAGCCAGCAATATTTAAAGTTATTTTCCCTCCTTCCCCAACCCCTCCTCCACAGTCTTTTTCTCTGAGAGAATACAGTTATACACCAATAAGTTAATTATGTGTGTATGGCAAATTCTTTTGTCTTCATTGCACCTCTGGAGTTTATAATTAATTGCCTCTGGAGAAGTAAATACCATACGATTTGTGTAGGTATTAGGAGATTGAACTGGGGATAGACAAGGTCTTGATACTGCTGGTAAAAATATGTCAGCTGCAGATGCAGAATTAAAGGTGGTCAAGAGAGAGAGTTTGGGTTTGTTTCTCGAGTCCCAGAAGCACCAGGTAATGTTTTTTAGAAGTGACAGTGCTAAACTCTTCCACAGGGTGGTGATTAATCAGAAGCCCAGGTTATTTGTCCCAAGGTCAGGGAGGTGAATGCTCATCTTTGCCATGGGGCAGGATGCAAACATGTTCACCCAACCCTGTTGAATTCTTTGTGCCATTACATGGTGACTTCTCCTACCTAGAATATTGAGTTACTGCTGAATTCAGAGGACTGTTTTGGTTTCTCGTTAGCAATCAATCTGGTTACTTCTTTTTCTGGCAATCCCTCTCTGGTTTCTCTTCTGTTAAATATATTCTGAGCAGCTTCAGTTCCTAGTCTGGGTCTGTGTTCTATGTATCTTGTTCCTGAGTAGAGTTCTTTGAAATGTATCTTTTTTTTTTTAGCCCTTGCATAATGCTGATGGAATCTTTTAATCTGGGTTTGTGTGTGTGTATATATGTGCATTTGTGTTTTTATATATATATATATAAAAATAAAATTCCATATATATTTATCTTTTTCTTTTCCTTTTCCATTACAAAGGCAGCTGTAGTAACCGGAACAGTGCCCTTTTGTAGCTCAGTGCTGGAGTGTGCATTGCTTAATCCTCTATTGCTTTTTAAACTCTCAGCCTATAATGAATTAAATAGTTTTTGACTCTTCCTGATAAGAATATTTATGGGTCAGGCTGGCAGAATTCCACAGAAGCACATTAGAGTCCCTTTTGAGTTGATGCATTTATGTAGAGGCATCCTTCTGAATGGAGGGAAATGGAAATGCTTAGGGACCTCTTGCTGCTGCCTAGCCTTCCAACTTTATGCCACTCAACGTCACCAGTGTGCAGGGTGGCAGGCAGTGAATACTAAGGCCCAGAAGATCTTCAACCTGCAGAATTATGTACATTCATTGCTCAGATATTTCTGTAGCACCTCTATAGGACTTAAATATTTTTCAGTACCATGTTAGCTACCGAGGGATGGGAATACAAAGATTTTTTTTTTAAAGTAAATGGGGACAGTGGGTGGATGAGTCAGGATAAAATACAAATAAATACAGCAAGGTAAAATAAAAGTGTTTTGGGAGAGGCACAAAAGCAAAATACCAAAGAAATTCAGAAGAAGAAGATTTTTCTTTTCCTCATTGGGAAAAAAAAAAGCTATCCTCCGATAGCTTGATAGTGCTATAATTGGTACTAATGATAAATAGCACATGCCATTTTGCATGTTTATCCTGTGCCAGGTACTGAGCTAAGAGCTTTACGTGCACTGTCTAATTGATTACTGACAAAGTCAAAGTCCTATGATGTATAGGTTTTATTATCTTTATTTTTGCATGTTAGGACAATGAGGTTTGGAAAGGTTAAGTTACTTGCACAGGGTCAAATAGCTGATAAGTGGAACCTTTGGAAAGAGAACCCAGTTCTGGCTCAAAGGCTGTACTTGTAACTGCTACATCTTATTCTTTAAATTCTCGTGATTTTCACTTCAGTGCTTTATCTAGGTCACCAGTTCTTTCAATTAAAAAACAGTGGTGGAATGAATGTGTTGAGTGATTTGTGTTGTGCTCAGTGCTTATTGCTATTTCATGCTATACACTTAATTGCTTCTATATGCATATTGCTTAATTACATAAAATACAGTAGTCCCTTTATCATCTTTCTGCAAAAGTGCCCCTTATTTACTGTGATTTAGGCAGACGAAAAAGCAAGAGAGGGCTAGTTTTTAATTTTGGTGGCCAGAGGTTATTTTTGGTAATGTTTTCTTTATGAGTGCACTGATACTTCATTGGTCAAAGCATGTGTCTGGTTGGAATGCAACTATTCAGCATGGAAGCATCAAACAGCTGTCACTATGTAGCATCTTTTCCAGGCACCAGGATGACATCTGGACTCAGTATTTTGGTATAAGAGAAATGGTTCTTGCTAATCGTGTTGTCACAGGATCATACATCAAACAGAGCTGGGGGCTGTGTGTCTCTGCCAATTGCCTTCTGATCATTATTCACCCTGAGTTAATGCAAAGAAAATGATCAGCTTGGGGGCCACAGGCTAATTCTTGGCATATATATGCTATTGGTTTTTCAAGAGACCAAATTTAAATTTGTTTAATTTCCCTGGATTGGTAAAAGTAACTTGGATGGGTGATGTCTGGCCAAGCTGTAAGCTAGTTAGGTGCCTTATGTGTTTGTGTTCTTCCAAATGGTTGGCACAGTATACTGTTAACTTTTTGAGGTCCACTTGTAGGTAGATTAATTATACTCAATATTAATGTGAATCATAACAAATGCATTTAAAGAGTGGGATTAACTATTTAATATAAAGTAGTTTTTGCCAGTAAGATTTTTCAACTATGACGAATGAAGCATTACCTTTGTATCTCCTGCTTTCTTGTCCTTACTGGAGAAATACCACATTTCTTTAATTCTTAAAAATAGTCCCCTCTCACTTAACATCTCTGAATTTGTGATGAAACTTACAGTCATAATTGATGATAGCATATAACAAAATAGTGCATTTTACAATAAGTGGAATCTAGATTTGATAGTGTTTCTTACAGAAAAGTGGAGCCTTAGATTTAATTAAATATGATGGCTCTATTATGCATCATTATTTTCCAGTAACTTGGTAGATTGCTCAGCAGATTTGGAACACCTGAGTTCTTTTGCGTCTGACCTGGCCATCTATTTAAAAAGATGTGTTATTCACTGTTTATCATTGGTACTTTTATACCCATCAGATAATGTACATTAACACTTCAGAGTTTATGTAATATTTGAGAGTTGTGAGTGATAGAAAAGATGCTGATTTAAATGCGTTGGAAACATAGTCTTCTCAAACATAATTTAGCCCCTCAGTGCAGAGGGGCATTGGAGGAGTGGAGTGCAGAATATATGTTAGTGAAAACTCATTTAGATCTAACGCTGTTTGCATTCACCAAGATAAAGAAAGAGCAGTCACTATGTCCTTGAGTCTTAGAGACTTAAACCTGGAAGAGATCCTAAGAGTGTGTGTTTTTTCTCACTAATCAAAATTTAGGTTTAAGTACTTCAGATGAATGGCGCTTTTCCATGAGAGCAAAAATGTAGTATTTCCTCACCCATTCTGTAAGACTAGTTTCCTGTACTCACAAAACCTTTACTGTTGATGGTGGTGCCTTCAGTTCTAGAGAGATGTTTCTTTATTATCTTTTTGTTTTTAAATCAGGTATAATATCTGTTTTCAAATTTTTCCCCCCTTATATATGGTCATTTTTAGGTTTGGAAGAAATGGAGTATATTAGATTTGGTGTTTGTTTATACCAGATCTAGATCTGCTCCTAAAACATAACCGTATTTTGGCTCATTATCAGAAATTATAAAACAAAAAATTCCTCTGGCTTCTCATCTGTGCTACCACAATGCAGAATGTTAAAAGGGTATATTAGAGGACCATTCTGACAGTTGTTTACATGCTGCATAAAATTAAACAAATTATGAAACACGTAGTTTGGGAGTTTTTTAATTACAAAAGAATATACTAAACAAGTATCTCCGGCTACTATTTTGCAGGCAAATTCTGTGAACCAAAGACATTTGTTTGATACATTTGCTTTGGTAGCAGAATGAACCCTCAGTCATCTGTCACCAAAGTGTCAATCTCTGAGTTTATTTGAATGTTGAATGATTAATATAAACTGTCTTCATTTTCTTCCTTATTGATAGAGTAGGTATCATTATTTAATTTCAGCTAATAGGTGTTAATATATTTCACTGTTTAATAATAAAACATTTTGTTTTCCAGTTGAAAATCTAGAGAATGGGCACTAAGTTTTTATTTTCCACATTATGTTACTTTTATTTGATTAGCACACACTAGACACTGAATGAGAAGCCACAGCTCTGCACTAAGAGTACATTGTAACAGTAGTGTTGTTGGTATATGTAAATAAGTATGTGCATAAACATATTAAAGATTATAAAATACCTTTAAAATGATACTTTGAAAGGACAAGAGTAATACCCCCTTAGAAGCAATTCACTTCTGACTTAAACAAGCTGTATTTTTCCTTTATTTTAGTTTCCAAAATTCAAATAGTATATGTGAGAATAAAAATTATTAATGGGACGGAGTTAGGATGGAATAATAGTTGGGGTGTTTGTTGCAAATGTAATTTTAATATTAGAAAAAAGAAACAAAAAGGAAACCAATTTTTGCATTGTCAGCCATTTTGAGGTTTCTTGATTCAGTATGAAATGACCATCACCAAGTATTTAGAAGTGAAGATATTTCTTGCTGTGTTAACTGAGCTCTTACTCTTCCTCATTACTTCATCCTTGAAGAATTTGTTGTAAGTTGAATTATGTGTGCACTTCTCCCCCAAAAGATATGTTAAAATCCTACATGTGATTGTGACGTTATTTGGAAATACAGTTATGGGCTACATAACAACATTTTAGCCACATATGTGATGGTAGTTCCATGAGATTATAATAAGCTGAAAAATTCCTATCACCTACTGACATTGTTGTCCCCTTGGTAACGTCATAGCACAGCACATTACTCGTGTTTGTGGTGATGCTAGTGCTACTGCACTGCCAGTCATCTAATGATAATAAATGACTATTCGTTGGTTTGTGTATTTAATATACTATACTTTTTGTCATTATTTTAGAGTATACTCTATCTACTTATATCTACTTTACATACTTACATAAAAGTTAACTGTAAAACAGACTCAGATCCTTCAGGAGATATTCTATTCTGGAAGAAGTCCTTGTTATAACAGGAGATGGTAGCTCCATGCATGTTTTTGTTCCTGAAGACCTTCCAGTGGGACAAGATGTGGAGGTGGAAGACGGTGATATTGATGATCCTGATCCTGTGTAGGCCTAGGCTAATGTATGTGTTTGTGTCTTAGTTTTAAATCAAAATGTGTACAAAGTTAAAAATAATTTGAAAAATAGAAAAAAGCTTATATGATAAGGATATAAAGACAAAATATTTTTGTATAATCGTACAATGTGTATTTTAAGCTAAGTGTTATTAAGAGTCAAAAATTTTAAAAAACAGTTTATAAAGTAAAAATGTTACAGTAAACTAAGGGTAATTTATTGTTGAAGAAAATTTTTTTTATAAATTTAGTGTAGCCTAAGTGCAGTTTTCGTAAAGCCTGCAGTAGTGTATTAGGCCTTCACATTCACTCACCACTCACTCACTGACTCATTCAGAGCAGTTTCCAGTACCGCAAGCTCCATTCGTGGTAAGTGCCTTATACAGGTGCTCCATTTTTTATCTTTTGTACCGTATTTTTACTGTACCTTTTTTAGGTTTAGACATGATTAGATATACAAATACTTGCCATTGTATTACAGCTATTTAGCACTGTAGAGTCTTTCCAGTTGTTATAACATTCACATGAGGTCATACTGACCCAGGGTGGGCCCTAAATCCAATGGCTGTTGTCCTCATAAGAATAGGTTAGGACACAGAGATACACAGAGGGAAGAAAGCCATGTGATGACGGAGGCAGACATTGGAATGATACAGTTACAAACCAAGGAATGCCAGCAACCACAAGAAGTTAGAGGAGGCAAGGAAGGACTTCCCAAGAGCCTTTAGAGGGAGCATGGCCCTGTCTTCTGACTGAAGCCACCCAGTTTGTGGTAATTTGTTGTGACAGCCCTTGGAAACCCCAGTTTTTTCCCCACCCCACTTTTTTTTTTTTTTGGAGACAGAGTCTCCCTCTGTTGCTCTGGTAGAATGCAGTGGTGTCATCAGAGCTCACAGCAACCTCCAACTCCTGGGCTTAGGGGATCCTCCTGCCTCTGCCTCCTGAGTAGCTGGGACTACAGGCATGGACCACAACGCCCAGCTAATTTTTCTATTTTTAGTAGAGATGGGGTCTTGTTCTTGCTCAGGCTGGTCTTGAACTCCTGAGCTCAAGCAGTCCTCCTGCCTCGGCCTCCCAGAGTGCGAGGATTACAGATGTGAGCCACTGCCACCCCCCATAACAGTTTAATTTTTGTAATTAAGAATGACTTAACTTTTTATAACAACAACAGTAAACACATACACACACACACACACACACACACACAGACACCCCATGGAGGATTTTTAAGTGAACATCACATATGTGAAGGGTGTTCATTTGGGTTTCCAAAATGTTGCTTTGAATGTTTCAATAGATCATAAAAGAATTGTTGTTTCTGGAAATTGTTAGACTGGCCTATTTCCAAACATTGTTATCCTTCCTGTGTAGAAGGTTTCCCTTCATGTTTCACCCCTGGAAGCACTCTAGTTGCCCTCCTAAAATTAAGAAAACATTTCTGTACTTTCTTTCTTTGTATCTCTTCTTGTTTTCCAAGTATCTTGTTATTCTAAGTATATTCTCTCATGTTGGTGCTAGTGAGACTTTTGCTTGAGAATGATAAATGTAGAGCAGAGATATAAATCTTATGAGATGTGCTCATCTTATTTTGTATTGTATGTGTTGCATACATTTTGTATACATGTATTGCATATATATGCATCTTGTATTTTATACTGTATTTAAAATACATTATAAAAGTTATAAAGTGGTATACCTGTATAGGGCCCTTACCATGAGTGGAAGCTTGCAGGACTGGAGTTTGTTCTGGATGAGTCGTGAGTGAATGTGAAGGCCTAGGACTTTACTATACATGTATGAAAATGTCTGTTTATATGATCATGGCCAAACTCTCTTCTAGCTCCTGTTTCTAGTAAATAAGAATGTCCCTTTATATTAACTAAATCTGTGAGTGTCAAAATTAAAAAACAAAAAATGATAATTAAACAATACTCCAAAGATCTTAAACTTTATGGAGATGACTCTAAAATTCTGATTGTGGCCAATATATGCACATTACAGTGTAATCTGACATTTACAACTGTTCATGTGCCTCCTGTTTTTAAAAATAGCTTTATTAGGGTTTAATTGATATGCAAGAAAACAACACATACTTAAAGTATACAGTTTGGTGAATATTGAGAAATGAATATAACCATGAAACCATCACTGCAAATAAGATAGTGAACATATTCTTTATCCCCAAGAAGTTTTCTTAGACCTTTTGTATTCTCTCCCTTCTGCCCCTTCTATACACTCCCCAACCACTGATCTGCTGTCTGTCACTATAGATTATTTTACATTTTCTAGTATTATATAAGTAGAATCATACAGTATGTAGTGTTTTAATTTGGCTTCTTTCGCACGGCATTATAATTTAGAAATGTATCCGTGCTGTAGTGTATATTAGTAGTTATTTCTTTTTATTGCTGAGTATTTATTATTCCTTTGTATAAATCCATCAGGGTTTGTTTATTCATTTACCTGTTGGTGGTTATTTGGACTTTTTACAGATGTTTTTAATTTTTGACTGTTTACAGATAAATAATGCTGCTATGAACATTTGTGTACAAGTATTTGCATGGACATATTTTTTCTTGTCTCTTGGGTAAATACCCTGGAGTGGAATGGAGTGGAATCATGTGGTAGGTGCTCACATTGTTATTTCTAATTCTTTCTGATGGCTCTTACCCTGGCTTCACTTGATTGACTTTTGCACACCCATGGGCTGATCAGTACTCTGCTTAAGGGAGGGCCCTTTGCAGATCTCAGAGATTCTCTCTCTCTATGCTACACTCTTCTCCCTGTTACTTTTTCCCATGAACTCTAGCCATCTTGGTCTCCCCACACCGTGTCTGTTCCCACTACAGGTTCTCACAAGGCAGTAAGCTGGGACAATTGCAGAGCACATTTGTTTCCAATCTTTTAGGGATCACTGTCCTTGGTTGCCTGTCATCCAGTGCCTTGAAAACCATATGCTGTCCTCCCACGGACACACACCCCATTTAGGAAGGAGGGGGTACATTTTGGATGGCAACAGAAGTTCAGGAGTTCCACACTTTTCTTGAATTACTGCACTTTAAATTTTATACATGTACATATATATACACATGTACATACATACAATTATGTATGCATGTACATAATTTACATACATACATGTATGTAAATTAGGTTAATATACTATTTCCTTATTCCTTTATTCTAGATTTTAATTTTATTAATACATTTAACATGTACTTTTCCCCCTAGTTTGGATTATTTATTATAAAACTATATCCCATGTAGTGTACGCTATTTGGGTGATGGGTACATTAAAAACCCAGACATCACCACTACGCAATTAATTCATCCATGTAACCAAAAACCACTTGTACCCCTAAATCTATTGCAGTATAAATTTTTTTAGAAAGTTTTCTTTTAAACAAATAGCAAAAGAGATCAACAAAAATGTATTTATACTTTTTAAAAAATATTTTTACCCATGTAGTTAACCTATACTGGTAACCTTTATTTCCTCATGTATGTTTGAGTTAATATCTTGTGTCCTTTCATATTAGCCTGAAGGATTTCCTTTAGTACTTCTTATAGGACAGGTCTGATAGCAATAACTATTCTCAGTTGTTGTTTAAATGGGACTGTATTAATTTCTTCTTTATATTTGGTGTTAAAATTTTATAGTTTATAAAATGTTTCAGTTATAACAACAAAATAAAGAACTATATCCCTGAAGTAGTTTAATAGGTTGACGGGTATATGCTAATTTTTATGTTGTGCCTCATAATTTTTTTTAATTTCTTATATATAATCTAGTTTTCTTTTTTTTGAGACAAGATCTCACTCTGTTTCCCAGGTTAGAGTGTAGTAGCGACATCATAGCTCACTGCAGCCTCAAACTCCTGGGCTCAAGTAATCCTCCCGCCCCAGCCCCTCAAGTAGCTGGGGCTACAGGTGCACACCACCATGCCTGGCGAGTTTCTCTATTTTTTTGTAGAGATAGGGTCTCACTATGTTGCTAAGGCTGGTTTTGAATTCGTGGCCTCAAGCAATCCTTCCAGCTCAGCCTCCCAAAGTGCTAGGATTACAGGCATGAGCCATCATGCCCGGCCATAATCCAGTTTTCCTTTGCCACTATTTTTGTTAGATTTCTTATATTGATAGGACCTTAAAATTGTTTTAATTTGCCTATAATATTGCTAGTAAGGATGTACATTTTTTATGTAATAATTTACCACATTTTATTTTACTTTGTGTAAACATTTTTCTTCTTTGATTAAAGTAGAAGAATTATTTTATTGGCTATAGAGTTTCATCTTTCTTGTGTAGCTTTTATATGAGTCTTATTATTTGTTTACTTTCCTATATTTGGATATTCTATTTTAAAAATACATTTCACTTTGTAGAACCTTTTTAGTTTTATATTCTAGAACTTTAGTCTTGCCTCTGATATTACCAGTTTACATGGTAAATTTATTATTTTTCCACAGATGGGCTTAAATCTTTCTTAAATCTTACTTTCTTCATCCTATCTTACATTAGTTTATTTGTTTAATGTTTCAGTGTATGATACAAGTGGAAATTTATTGCAATGCCATGAAACAAATAATGTTCTTTTTAAATACCAACTGTCTTGATGTAGTCATAATTGGTGTCTTACCTTCTTTTAGTCCATCCTAAAGTATCCTTTTAAAACTGCTTGTTGAAAGCTTATTTTTTTCTTTCAACAAGCTGCTCCTTTGAATCAGTCATATAGATACTAATAAGCCTACTGAAGTTCACAAGTTTCCTAGTCACAAAACACTTTGTGCCTAGTGTTGTTTAGTATAAAAGTTTTAATGATCTCTGAAAATGAAAATTGGCCTTAACATGGACATTGGTGGACATTCCATGAAGTATGAAAAATCTGGCTGAAATCCTCCTAAAGTTTAATGCCTTTGTTAATTTATGTATAAATGCATATGCAAAGTGTGTGTGGACCTAGGTTTGAATAGCAGTAGCAGACATCTGTTGATGGCGCTCCTTAGGTGCCACACACTGCTTTTAAGCTGTCTTCTGTTTTGTGTTGCTATAACAGAGTACCAGGGGCTAGGTAATATAAAAAGAAAAGGAGTTTATTTAGCTCAAGGTTCTGCAGGCTGAGAAGTTCAAGGGGCATGGTGCTGTCATCAACGCAGCTTCTGGTGAGGGCTTTCATGGTGTGTCACAAAATGATAGAAGGTCAAAGGGGAAGTGAACATGTGCAAAGAGGTAAAACCTGAGGGGAGCCCCAGCTCTTGAGGGAACTAGTCCATTCCCACGAGAACAATGCAGTCTTGCCAGAGAACTCACTACCTAGAGAAGGACACCAAGCCATTCATGAGAGATCCAATCCCCTGACCCAACCAGCTTCCACTAGGCCCTATCTCAACATGAATATTGGTGGGGACAGACAAACCATAGTGTAAGTACTTGATAAATATTTGTAGATGTATTTCTAATAGTATGTGACTGAAAGAACTTACTATTTCCAGTTAATAGACTGAGAAAATAGAGGCACAAATAGTTCAGTAAACTTGCCCAAGATAATGATAGTAATAAGTGGCAGCTAGTTAAGTTTGGGCGAAAAATGTATTGTCTTAGACTGTTCCGTAGGATGAATAGCTAGAAAACCATGTGTTTATTGAAGCTAAAAACTAGTCATGAAAGTTAACAGTAGTCACAGAGCACAGGTTTCATGAGCATAAGCAGATAGGACTCTGCCTGTACTGACCTCTAGTTGTGAAAAAAATGCTATTGATACATTGTTAACCTTGACTGATACTGTACAATTGTCCTCATACTGCCTAGCTTTTCTTTTAAAATCTGAGATACTATTTCACAGGAAATTGAACATTGTTAGGATTATAATCTGTATCATCTTAATATAAATTTACTGTTGTACATAATAGAAGCTTACTGGTCTATGTAATGATCAGGCATTTCTAACTCTACTTTCTGTTAATAATCACTGCATGAATTTATATTGACCCTTTCATGTTTTGGCTAGACCGGCATGAAGTCTTCATCTCATTGGCTCCTGTCCTGTTGTTTGTTTTAGAGCAAAACCTGGTAGAATCTGAGTAGTTAATTTATTTATTTGAGTTGACCTTAAACACGTGACATAGCTCTTGAACTTGCTTTAATAAAAGGAGCAGCTAATTTTTCTTATGATTTTTATATGCCAACTTTAATTACCCATTGAAACTAAAGTTTATTTTTATTTAACTTTTCTTCTTCGGTTTAAAATCCAGTGTTATTTTGTTTTGGTTGTAAGAAGATAAGAAATATATGGGTGGCAAAACTTTAAATTAAAAGACATGTGCTTGGTGAAGTTTTTTTTATCATGGAGGCCACATCATGCAGTATGCAATTTCCTGAAGAAAACAGAAATAACTTATAAAATATTTCTATTACTCAGCAAACGACTGTGCTCCTCTCCATGTTCTGGGCATTTCTCAGGAGTAGTGTAGCAAAGGTTTATAATTATAAGTATTTTGCAAAATGTGTGAACATGGTAGTACCTGTATATATGGGTATAGTAAAGAAATAAAAGAGAGAGAGCCTTTTTTTGCATGTGAATCCAGGTACTGTGTCATTTAGACATCCAAGGATGGGGGGTGGTAAGAAACAGTGAGTATTTCTTATAACCAAAAGGTCAAAGCATTTATGTATTGTATATTATATATTTATATATTAATGGCCAGCAACAGGAATAAAGATGTTGGGGTTGTGTTCACTCTCAAAGGCTGGAGCTTATATAGACAAGACCCCATGTAACTGTAGTTAGAACAGAAATTTCTGCTAAGGGACCAATTGGTTTTCAGAACTTTATGGGCTTTTGCCCTTTGGGATCTGTGGGTACAAGGAAAGCACATTCCGCTTTACTCCTGTTGTCACCCACAGAATTGTGTTACATTTCTTCTGTAGTCTGCTATGTGCTCACCTCCCGGTTTTTAGTTGTTAGGGCCCTTTTCATCCTCATTCACAAATAGTGAATTTTATAACTGTTAGGTTAAGAAGTTATTCACTGACCCAGCTTGTTAAGAGGAAAGCCAAAATTGTTGCCACTTCATTTTATGATCAGGGCTGGCTGTACTCTCCTGTCTACCTCCCCATAATGAGTGGAAACAAATCGCTGAACAGAGGAAATGAAGTCTTCTTATGGCAGAAAAAATTGAATTTAGGAAAAAACTATATTGTTCTTGTACTGATACCTTAACATTATATGCAAAATATCATCTTGGAGTCAGCAGAAATAAATGTTGAAAAATTCTCAGAAAGAGTTGATAAAGTTGTTCAATGTTAGGGAGGATTTGGTAGAGCAAATAGATTCTTTTAGCTTTGTAGCACAGACTTGGGTATCTACTCTTCTTCCTTCCTTCTTAATTGGATAAATGGAAGAGGGTGTTTTGTTGTCCATATTTGGGGATGAAGGCAGGGCCAGGAATGGGCAGTAGTAGAGCTAATGTTACTAGGTGAGGTTGGATATTACCCGTTGATTTCCAAAACATATAACTACGATATATTCTAGAGGAGAAAGTATAGTATTTCAAGGTATGCAATGGAAAAAAGCAATATATTTGTCAGTTTACAAATGAAAATCGCTTGATTTTGAGATTTTTTTCACTATAGTATTGAAGTTTTCACTATAGCAGAGCACATGGTAAATCTTCAGACAGTTCATGAATGAAAGAGAAAGATACTATGTTTTTGTTGTCCATTATCTGTACCTCTTCCTTTTACCTGGGAGATAGTCCAAAGACTTTGCTAAAATGAGGTGCTCTCCTTTCTTCACAGCCACACCAGCTCATCCTAGTGGCTCTGTTAGGCTTTCTCAGAAGTTAGCACTTGGCTTTATATTACGCTCCTTATTCTCCAGGTAGGACTTCTTGACCTTAACTGGTCAAGTTTGTCCTCCCCTTGCCAGCCGCATTTACTTGTGTTTTCTAAATGCTTGCTTTGTTGTCACATAGTGATTTCTGAATTGAACACCATAAAGAAAGAACAGTTTGCAGTCAGACTGACCTGAGTTTCTAGTGACTTAAGGGTGACTAACCTTGGATAAGTTATTTAACACCTTTGAGCTCTGGTTTCCTTGTCTGTAAAATGATGTTATTGTTGAGTTCTTAGTCTGTGTGAATATTAAATGGTCTATATAGTGCCTATGCACATTAGGCATTCAAATGTTACACAGTTATTTACTAATTATTATTGTCACTAAAGTTTATTTAGTAGCTCTGAGGAGCTCATTTGGGATCCCCAAATAATAAGGTGCCTAAAAGCAGCCTCTAGCTTTTCTTTTATTGCACATCCACCTTCTGGAATTGAGAGCTGCTGGCCACTTCCCTTAGGTCTGATGGATTTTTTTCCTGTTGAAAGACTTACACTAATAATCTTGGCTTTCATTTTGAATCACCTATTCTCAGTTGTTACTTTAAGTTGATTTGTAATGCTAATGCCTTAACAAATAATGTGCTTCCTAATTAGTTCATATGCAATAAGGCAAGGTACCTACCTGCATACTTGCATACAAAATTTTCTATGCAAAAACCCTCAGCTCAGCTTTGCACCATGGGGGGCATTGTTGCAGTACACACAGAAATCTGTTCTTTCTCTGATATGAATGGTAGTAACATACTACAGTGGAGTAAATTATAAAAGCAAGGGATACATGGTTGTTGGAGTCATTTAAAATTGGTTTGGACAGTATGCTATTGAACAGAACACCTTTTGAGTAGTTATGGTCCTAATTAGGTCTTTACCACTATAATGGCCTCCTAACTGGCCTCCTTATTTCCAGTTGTTACCCTCTCTAATCCACTTCTATATGTGGCTGCTAGATTAATCTCCCTGAAATATACTTCTGATTCTGCCATTCTGCTTATCCTCCACTTTTAAAAGGCTTCTCATTTATTTCACAGAGAAAAAGGCAAAACTCCTAAAGTCCCATGATGTGGCCTAAGCTTCTAAATTTATTTTTTACAATGCTCTTTATATACTATTTACTTTTAGAGTGTTTAGCAGGGAGAAGTTGGAAATGTGTAGGGACATTTTTTGCATGCATGTCACTGGAGCCCCTTAGTGGGTGGGGGCCAAAAGTGCTAAATGGATGGTCTTGCCTATTGGAGATTTGACCTAGCCAAAATGGCAGTGGTGCTCCCATTGAGCAGTTTGGCACAAGTTTGCCAAATTCGATTTGTGGTTTTCCGTATATGCTTCATGCATTCTTTCCTTTTTAATTTTCCTAATCTGCCTCTTGCCTGGATTGCTCTTTCCCTTTATCTGTGTACAAGTGTTATCCACTTTTCAATATTCAGGCAGGCAGGGCCATCTCCCTGAAGCTTCCTCAGATCCTTTGTGTCAGAAATAATTGCTCCTGCTGAGCTGCCATAATACTTTAGCCATATCTTGTTTTATGGTACCATTTTTCTATTTTGCATTGTAAGCACATGTCTCATCTCCATTACTAGATTTTTAACTGCTTTCTAAGTAGGATTCTTGTTTGATTCATTTTTGTATCCCCAGCATGGTGCGTTACAGGTCATAGACATTTATTTTGTGTTGATGAAGAGGTCTGTTCCTGCTTTGAAGCATGGTAAGTTTAGGAATTGTTTTTGTTACTTGAAAATCCTTACTATGGGGACTGAATAATTGTTTGGTAGCTTTGGTTTCTCATGTGTTTTATATGTTTTGTACTTTCATATCACACTGACTAAAGTATGGTAGCTTCCAGTTGTGAAATCTAGCCAACATGAATAACAATTAGAAGATTTCATGGTGAGTGGGATCATATTCTTTGGAGGAAGCAGTAGGATGGGTGCCTGAGTCAAAATTCTTTTCACCAGTTAGGATAAGGAAGTATCAGTGCCAAAATTGTCCTGGCCTTTTTAAGTACATGGGTCCAATCTCCTGTTAAAATGTCTGTAAAGATAATCATGTGAGGCCTAGTGAGACTAACTCTTCCAAAGCAACAATATGAATCCCAGTAGAAATAATTTCAGCATTGTTGTATTTCTGTTTTCTTTTTTGACATCTCAGATTTGGGCTTCAAATCACCTGCCTCTTCAAAGATGGTTTCCTTTGTAACTTTTCTTCTTGACATAATGAAAGCTTGTCTTAGTATTCTCTGTTTAGGGTTTAGCCCACCAATCATAATGACACCATTAGTCTTTCTTATGTCTTTTGCTAGAATTGTTTCAATGCCTTAACATGCAAATTAGACAATGAGAAGAAGAAATCCTTCATTTTAGATCGCTTTTTATCTGGTGCGGTCATTTAGAACAAGAGGCAGTCTAGTTCCTAAAGAATGGGTTTCACTGTGCACTGGGGATTTAGTTGCCTAGGGTGTCCAATGGCTGAAAAGTGAGTTCTTTATGATTTTGGCAGCATTTAGAATTCTACTGAGCTACAGAAAACTCAAGTTTTATGACCTCTTTGTTAGGCTGTACTGCAGAGACACTGTAATATTGCCTAGTCGGTGAGAAAGATTACTAGGTTTGTTCTGTGGGACATCAAAGAATAAAACTAGGATCAGATATATGGGAACATATTACTACTTAACGTGAAAAAAAGGACTTTCTAAGAAAGGTGCCCAGTGAGAGAGAGAGTGGGTTGCTCCAAGAGGAGGTTATAGTTTCTTTTCATTGAAGATGTTTAAGTATGAGCCACATAACCATATGGTAGGAATGTGGAGGGGATTTGATAATGCATAGGAGGCCAGACTTAAATGCAAGTTCCTATCCAACCCACAGACTCTGTGAGTCTATGGTGTTACAAAAAGGAAGAGACCAATTAGTTCACTAAAGAAATAATGCTTTATTTTGTACATTGATTACAAGTGATTTAGCTGGTTCCTGTTGAAGCTGCCTACACCTTGCGGCAGTGATCCTTCCTTTTTTCCCGCCTTATTCATCATACTAATTGATGTAATTGAACTACAGAATCCATCAAGGAAAGGGGAAACTGGTTTATTTCCTATGATACTGAATTTCCTTTGTAATTGTAACTCATCCCAGTTATGCCAGATTGCTGGGATAGAGATAATAGCAGCCATAATAGCAGTGTTTGACTCTCTAGGAGTTGAGAAAGGAAGAAGAAACTTTCTTTTTGCTTTTTTGATTTGGAATAGAAATCCAGGTCTGAACCTTATTTCATGGTTTGATTTATAAGTCCTACTTTTTATCCAAGGAATATCTTTTGGCTAACTTTAGAGCAAATTAGCCAGATGCTTATGTATTTGATAGAGCTTTCCCTTATTAATAATTAAAGTAAAAGCAATCATAATGAAATGTCATTCCAGTAATAATGAAAATGTTTGAAGGCATGTTCAGATTTGTAATCTCATAGAAATATGGGAATAATTACCTGGATTATTCACAATAATCATTTTATGGAAGAGAAACCCAAGATACTGAAATCAGGTAGCTATTTGCAGAAGCTAGTCCAGATTTCTTCTTTCCTTTTAAGACAAGTTCCCACAAAATTTTAGCCTGGGTTTATTATGCCATTTGTCTAAGTGGTGATGACCAGTTCCTTTTAGATGTCTTCACAATCAAGCAGCCATGTCTATGATTCTACTCAAGGTTGTAGAACTTTGTGGAGGCGGAGAATAGTTTCATGCCATGCTTGGCTGGATACCCTGTAACTAGTCTTGGCCTGGTATTTTATTTACCTGTCTGATTTCCTATTGTTTCTTGATTGTCTCTCCCAAGGAAGGGAGATTAATTTAAACACATTGACCTTCTTTGTGGTTATTAAGGATGATCACAGTTGAGGTCTGATTGTTTTCTGGGGGGAAAAGGGAAGTTAATTTAATAGGATCTAATCAGAATAGTGGTTTCTGTGATATATGTGCATGAGTTTGAAAAACAATCCAGGGATCCTACATTCTCTTATTGGCCTGCACTCCCCTTTGCCAGGGACTCTAATAAGATAGCGGTCTTCAGATGAGATGTTTTTTTTCCTTTGAGGTTAAGACATCTTTAAGCAGCCCAAGGAACTTATTTTTATATTTAAACCTCATTCTGTCATAGGTTACAATACTTTAGGGGCAGAAATGGGTTGTTAGTTTGCTGAAAATAGAATTTAATTGGCTACTGTACAGAGTAATGATTTTTAATTTGGCAAGAGAGTCATGATTCAATCAGCCTATTAGGTCTTTAAAGTCATATGGAAGTTAGAGAAAGTAACTAAAGCCCCACTTGGAACACTTTGCTCCTCCTGTGCAAACCAGGGCCACAGACCTCTGTGTGTGACTGTGGGTTGTATACATTCTGGCCATCATGAGTAGCTGGGGTGCATGGGGACATGGGCAGGGATGTCTGCCCTACCAACTGATCTTTTTAGTGGCCTGGACTGAGTTTTTCAACTGCCCTAAGTCTATTTGCTATAGAAATACTGAAAACAAGAACTGCCCAGCAGGTGAAGAAATGTGTGTGACCAGTTCTTTCCTCTTAAATCTAACAAAGATATGGCAGGAGAGCAGGGACTCATGATGAGATTCTGTTCATTGGAAATTGGGGAGGGGAATCGGTTCCGGATATATTTCCATTAAAGGGGAGTTTTCACATGCCTTCTGAGGCATATGTGATTCATCTTCCAGTATGCCACCCCTTTTTATTTGAATATGTAGAGCTATGGTTACTGTTCCCAGCAGACGTCAAACCAGACGTGCCTGCTATTATAGAATTGAAGTCTGACAGCTGTTACCTAAATTCCTCAATATTCCTTATTCTGTTTACTTCAGCCTTTTTAGATTTTTCAAAGGTTTATTAGATATGAACAATTTTTGCCCATGGAGAACAGGCTTTCTCTCCTTGGTGATTGACAAGGTACTGGTCAGCAGACAGTGATTAGCAGAATGCTGTGATTCTTGTTTTCCCCTGATGAATGTTGTATTAACAGACTAACAGCAGCTTTGTGTTACAGCAGAGTCGTTTGATGGCATAAGGAAATAGATTTCCTTTCATTTTTAGATTTTATATGCCTGTACCTATGATAGAGAGGCTGGGTACTTTTATCACATTGATGTTAAAGTTTGCCAGGTTAAAGGGGATGGTTATAGGCCAGGCCCACTTGCTCATTTCTGGGACCCTTGTAGCAGCTATACTTGTAGTTTAGCTTGAGTTTTTCTTTGCTCATTTGCTCCATGAGACATTTCATGAGAAAAAGAAAAGTTTCTTTAATCATTAAGTGTTTATTGAGCACCTACTGTGTGTACTCAGATCTTTTTATGCTCTGTGTTGAAGACTTATAAAATGTCCACTAGTTTGGTCATGTCTTTAGTCATGTTATAAAATAGTATAATTTGGACTTGGATAATTACTGTTCATTAAGGTGGGGACCTGTAACAGCTATTTTACTTTGACATTTTCATTGTGTTGCTAGCAAGCATGTTAAATGGAAACCTTTGGGTTCTTAGATATTTGTGGATCAATGCCACCACACCTAGATGAATATTCCAAGGTATAAGGAAAAGTAAACAAAGTTACTATTGTTCAGTTTCTACACATGGGTTATATTGTGATAGGTGCTTTATGCACATTAACTGATTTAAGCTTCAGAATATTATCTCACAATTCTTCTAACTCCCTTCCGTTGAAACCTTCGCCTCTTGTCTAACTTATTGCACAAGCTTTTTGACTCTTTGTTTCAAATATCATCCTCCACAATCTGTTGTCCCACTCAGCTGCTCATTTGGTCTTCGTAAAATTGAAATCACATGACTCCCCTTCCCAAAATTTTCTTTGTTTTTGTGTTCTGCAGGTTAACATCTCTGCCTGACAAACAATTCTAGGCCCTTGCAGATATGTCTGCTGGTTCCGTGTCCAGTATTACCTCTAGTCATAGGCTTTTTTGAACTCTTCATTCTTTCCTACTGTCCACCTCTCTTCCCTTCCTAGAAAACTTGAACTCATCTTTTAAGTTTGAAAGTTTGAAAGAAGTGTCTCTCCTCCCTTCTACTTCTGACGTCCTTATTTCTTAAAAGAATGAACAACTTATTCTAAAGATTTTTTTTAAAAAACATAATTTCAGAATAATAGACAGTCTTTCAATCTGGAGTAATTTATAATAAATTCATCCAAACCCAGACTCACTTCATTGTTTTCCTTTTTTTCATTGTGTGAGAATTGGGGAACACTCTGCAGTTGTCCCTAGTTCATCACAGACCTGTGTCTTTGAACCTCTTGTGTAGGTAGTGAAAGTGGCAGAGAGGTTGGAATTCTGAAGATTGAACAAAGCAGGAAAAGTATGAAAAGGTTCTATTTATTGAAATGTAGACTGTATTGGGAAAGAATGGTTTTCAAAGAAAGCCATGAGCAATATGAGAGCAGAATGGCCTAAAGAACCCTGGTAATCATGAAACGGGGGCTGACTTAAAGGAATGAATTTTGATTGAGCAGTGGAAAGGAGGTAGGGAAATCAAAGTAGAAATTAATTGGAAGATGAACAGCATAGAGAAACAAGGGCAAGGCATGAAGTCCTCCTTCAAGATTCTTTAATGACTGCTTCAGTTTTGTGAGTTGATTCCTGATTATGTAGAGATAAAAGTGATATTGATTTATCTTGAGAATTTTGATGCATGCTATTCAAAGAAGGAAAAAAAGAAAATTCTTATACAAGTTTATTAGTGGTAAGATGACATTTTTAAAGAAATATCATCCATAATGGCCACTGGGGAACTTGAGCCATTTAAGCCTTTTGGCCTAAAAGTAATTTAATAATTCAATATCTTTCTGGGTGACTGTAAATACTAGATGTTTGATAGTCATGAAATTTAGTTAGCATCCTTGCTGTTGTATTGATTCTTAATGTTTATTTGCAAAACCTCAAATGTGTATCTAAAGCCTTGAACGCTTTCCCAGTTATCCATTGCATACTTGCTAGATATGAAATATCAATTTTACAGGCTAGCAAAATGGTATTTAATGGTGGCTGACAGGATGGTGTTTAAGGACAATATGTATTGGATACTTAAATTTTTCTATTATCTGACTCTTGGCACAGATCATTGAATTTAAGTTGTACTGAGATTGCAGAAGCTCTGGCTGCCTTAATAACCCCAGCTGTGCTGCGTGTTTATTTAGTCCCAGGACCTTCCTTCCGCTTTCTAAGCATGTATGGAAGAAAATAAAATAATTTTGGCTTTTACCTTCACATCTACTTGCATTTTAGGAAAGATGTCTAAAATTAAGAGAGGAACATTTTTCAGAATGCTTCCTAAAGCCTGTGGCCTGGACCCTGGAGCAGACTATTTTTATGTGATTTGTTGACACTAGTTTTTTTTTCTCTCTCTCTTTTTTCTTTTCCCTTTTCTAATGGTTATTACCCTCTTCAATTCTTAAAAACCTAGCCTTTTATCATACCACATTTCAACTTAAAATTTGAGGGTAAATTTGGTAAATCTAGAGCCCTGTAAAGGATGGTATTTTATACCCATACCATTTTCTCTTGAATTTCATTTTAAATTGATCACTGTGTATTTTATGCATATGCAATGTCCTGTTAATGGCTTCTTGGATAAAATACATTGTTCAGTTAGATAAGTAAATGAAATCGTCTGGGTTACTGAGCATGACTCACTTAAAATCTCATTAGGAACAATTTCTCTGCCCACCCTTTGTTAACCAAATATTCTGTCAGTGTGTAGTGCTTAACTTTTCACAAAAGTTAAAATAAACCATGGAGATCAGGATTTGGGGTAACAGCCCTCTCCTCAAGACAAAGACTATGGCTTGCTTTGCTCTCACTTTCCTTTGATCTGTTTCTGGTTTTCTTTGACCCTTTTCCTATAGCTATTTCCTATAGCCTTTCCTATAGCTATTTCCTATATAGCTGCTTGGGTTTCATTTTTTAAAGAAAAGAATGAGCACATGAGTTAAACTACAAGGAAGTTTGGAACAATTAAATGGATATCATATCATGTATATAACCCATAGGAGCTGTCTGAATAAGAAGCCTGTTCTTTATAATTGGCCCAGTTTGCATATTTGCTTGTAGTTTCTCCCCTGTCTCTTTCTGAGGGAACCACTGGTACACACCTTAAGCTTCTAATCATTGTCATCTGCTCATTGGAACTCTTTCTACTTAATCCTCTGGCCCCTACCACTCATAATTCTGAGGTATAACCAAGGCACAGAATCAGGAGGGATAATATCTGTAATCGTTGAGTATTACATAAAGCTCTTGGGAAAATGGGATGAAAACTCTCAGTGAGCAAGACCCTCCGTGTTTTCTTCATCTCTTACATCTTCTCTTTTGAAGAGTTAAGCTTTACTGGTGCTAAATTAAATAAAGAGTTATTTTGAAGTCATTGGAAACATAAAGGGAAAAAGTACAGCTCCTTATTATAATGTTCCTGAAATGCTACAAATAAAATTGGTAAATCAATTTATGTTTTAGAAGCACTGGGAAAATAACTGTGTAAAGAAACAATTTTTAAAATTTCTATATAGGAAGAAGAGCCTTTTATATTATAACATACATAATCACAGCAGTATTTTTTTGTTGAAATTTTTTCCCTGCAATACATTTTAAACAGTGCTACTTGATTTCTATTTGGATTGATTGACATAATGGACAACTAAATGTTTGCTGATCATTATAGAAAATAGAGAAGACAATGTAATGTAATTTACCAAGTATGAACACATGGCCATTTGGGGACTTACATTATATTCTTAGAAAATGGTCCCAGGAAAAAACTTTATTGCTAAAACCCATAATTTAGATATTTCTAATGGATTAAGTTAGATCAACTTGGTTGATACCTGTTGCATCTGCTCAGAATCCCTATGGATAGAGTCCAATTATTTTATATTTAAATTCTGATTTCGCAGGTTAAATAGAAATTCTAGAAAAGGTTGCAATGATTTAGAGGACCCTTTGGAGATACTATGGGTAGGGAGTTGGTGTGGTAATGAGGCGATAGCTTTGTCTGAAGACAACTGCAGCTCTTCTGGCTATTGATTCTATTCCGCATCCCCCTCCCCCCTCCCCTGCCTGCCCCACCAAGTTGTTAATTTTGGTGGTCGTGGAGGCAGGGCATAGGTTCTTATCGCTGTCTCAGCAGAGTCTGGTTCTATCCGGCATTTCTAGTTTTTTTCAATATCGGACACAGTTGCCTTCTGACTTTATGGCGTGTGGCTTTCTTGATAGTAATGGGAAGCTGATTATTCATTTGATTGCTTTGGGGATCTATTGGTTAGTGTAGATGTTTTAGTGTGTCACGAGTATTTCCTTCCTGTTAGCTGCCTGCAGGTACAGGGGACTTTTGAAATTTATCTTTGTTCCATTTCCCTCTCTCTCTGTTCTTCCTTTCCTTCCTCCCTAGCTCCCAATTTGGATTAAAACTTAAAGAGTTTATGCCTAGGAGACATAAGACATTTATACAACTGTAGATTCATTACCTTTGAATTTTTGGAAATGAACTGTTAAATGTTTTTTTCCATTTTTAAGGTTTCCAAGTCCTACCAGTATCTCTGTAGGCTGACAATTAACATTGGGGGAGGGGAAGACAAGAAAAGTTACACTCATCAGTTTCTAAAGTGATCTTACTTATGTTTCCTTTCTGTGACCTCATTTAATGGAGGCATTTCCACCTCAAAGCAGGATCTCAAGAATGCATATATTTTCACTATTAGACAAATGTGCGCTGCTTTGATGTTCTATTGCTCTTGGTTGAATTCAAATATTATGACATGGCACGTTTTTTTAAGGAATCACAGGTAATCGACCCATTGTATGTAACATTTACAAGCTGATGGGCATTTAGAGCTAGAGAGAACATCATTTAGATCTGGTTAATTCTTTTTTTTTTTTTTTTTCATAGAGGAAGACATTGAAGTCCAGAGAGATTAAGTAATTTTATTCAACAAACATTAATTGAGCATGTACCATATGTCAGACTCAGTACTAGGTGCTAGGGGCTACAGAGATGAATAAGTTTGAGTCCCTGCTGGAGACAAACACATATTTCCCAGATCATACAGTTTGTAATTAACAGATCAGGGAATAGAATGTTTGTGAATCATTCATGATGAAATCTTTCTATATTGATGTGACAGAGATTATCTCAACTGTTTGTCCCTTCTCCTACCTTTTAAATTACACAATCATTTAATAAAGATGACTTTCACTTATTTTTAAAAACAAAATCGTGCTCTTTCTAGATCTAATACCCCTTTTTAGCTACCGCTGTTTCTCGAAAGATTAGTGTACACTAGCCATCTACATTTTATCAACTATTCAACCCATGAAAATCTGACTGAAACTACTCCTGATGAAGCTGTACCTCTTGTGGACATATTTCAGTGTTTATTGTAACCGTTTTGAATGTTATGACTGCTGTCATACCTTCCTTCTTCAAACTCTCTTCTCCCTTGGATCACTGGTGCTCTAATTCTCCTGCCTCTTTTCCTTTTTTGGTTTTCATTTTCCTTAGAGTTTCAACTGCCTACCTCTTATTCCTCAAGTGGGCCATACTTTTGCACATCTCTGTAGCAAGTGGTCACCATCCTTTAAGACTTAGGTCAATGTCATATCCTCATGATACATATTTGACCTTTGCAAAAATTTAGACACTTCTTTCTTTATGTTCTTATAGCACCTTGTATATATTTCTCAATCCTATAATCTTTTGGTTTATACGTTCAGCTGCTTTTAACTTTTTCTCTCTTGAGAACCAGGGACAACTTCTCTAGTGACTGGCACATACATTTTTAAAAGTGTGGTTTTACCCCAAATGACTTCAGGCAAATATGTGTGAAAGCTTCTTGGTCCCTCACTCTCCAACCTCCCAACACTCAGTCCCTTTGTCTCTTTCCCCATCTCTGCTAGTTCTATGATCTAGGCCAGTATATTGCTGCCAAGAAACAGCCTGTGGTGATTCACTGTTAATGGTAGATTTATAGTTCTGTCAATTGTCTGTCAGTATATTAATTCAGGTAAGAAGCTTAACATAACCGTTAGTTACACTCAAATCGATTGCCAAGGCTTTTTAAAAAAATTCATAAATTATACATGCATAAATGTGAGCCTAGCCCTGTCTGATTAAATCTGAGCTCATAATTAGTGAACTCAGATTTAATCAGATAAATACAAATAATTGAATTTTTTATAACTAAAATAAGGGAATTCTACATCTCTCCCTATGGTAGAGAGAATATGCTACATAATGATAATTGTTTCCATACTTAATTGTAACCTAAACATTTATGGTCATCAGCGTGCTGGCAGCACCCTAACATGCAAAAGACACCATGTCTGCTTTTAAGGAAATCCGTCGTACTGCAATATAAAAGGCATACAGGTTGGTTTTCCCTAATGCCTAATCATCTTCTTGTTATGTGGTCATGATAGTTCTTTTGGGCCTGTTAGCATGCTGGTTCATTTGCTGAGATAGAATGTTTTCCTCTTGATTTTTCCATTTCATTTAGGTTGTTAATCCTTCATTCGTTGTTACATACTTGTACCTGTTTATATACTTGATCAAAATTAGATGAATAAAACTAAACAAAGGTAAAAAGAGGAATATCATCAAAAGAAATAGTGACTATGTGTTACCAAACTATTCAGAAAGAAATATTTGTGTTGTTTTATTATAGCCTTCATTTCTGATTAGTTCTGATATCAAACATTACAATATACTATTAGAAGTTTAGAGGTAGTGATTGATGTACATTTTTAGGCTGATGATTCTAAATTTTTTGTTTGTTTGTTTATGTTTTATTACAACCTCCTGGTCTTGGGCTGTGTTCAAATCTGTAAGATTTATTAGGTGAACATTCTGGAGCTAGGTGGCAAGATGTTCTGGCTTCTCATTAACAGTGACCCTGGATAGTTTTTTCTCAAATTCAGAAACATTTGTTAGGAGCTGTCCAGCGTCCTTGTCATCTGGTGATGAGGCAGAGCTTGGGCTCAGGTGAGAAGGTCACTTTGTGCACATCTCCCATCATGAGAGGGAAGAGGGGTTGGGGATGGGAGGTGCTTTGTAGGGAATGCTCAGGCTGACTGTGCTTTCCCTTTTCCTTATGTATATGAGTTCTGCTCTTCTAGCACAAGGAGTTTAGTGCTTGGAGGGAAGGAAAATGACAGTTTTTCTCTTGCTCTAAGCTGTTAGAGAGGTAGCATTGGATTGTTAGATACTCAGTGACACCGTCCAGTAGCTTATAAGGATGGCGTCTCATTATGTTGATCAGGCTGGTCTCAAACTCCTGGCCTTAAGCAATCCTCCCGATTGGCCTCCCAAAGTGCTAGGATTACAGGCATTCACTTTTCACCTACCATTCACCTTGGTGTGGCCAAGGATCTCAATTTCTCTGAGCCTCTTTTTCTTCATCTGTAAAAATATAGATAATATTTGCTGATTCTGTCAAATTGTTTTGAGGATTAAATGAGCATAGTGGTATCAAAAGTCAGTAGTAAGATGCTTTTTAAAAAAACATCAGATGGCTTCTAATCACCTATGGGATGTAAGATGGATACATACTGAATTGTGTCAGGTGTGCAAGAGAGTATATTAATGAATTCACAGAAGGCTACCTGGAGGCAGTGGATGGCAGTTGAGCATGACTTGCAGACCGTTTGGCGTTTTACTAAACAAAATCTTTCACACTGAGATAGCAGTCACATCCAGGCAGAAGAAATAACATAAAAGGAGGACTAGAAGATTCATTCATGGAACTTGTTCTGCCAGCAAACAGTTTGGAATATAGTTGTTGGGAGCAGAACTGGGCTGGCATGCTTGATTATGTCTGTAAATAGTAACTAAGTCATCTCTTTTTGTAGTCAACCAAAGATCAGGATTCATATCTGAAAATTCTCATATTAACGTGGAAATTGAATTTGATAGCATGCCTGATGCTTTCCTCAGATTAAAGAAACCAGTGGAATATTATCTTGAATGAGCTTTACTTTTTTTTATTGTGGTAAAACACACATAACATAAAATTTAATATTTTAACCATTTTTAAGTAGTTAGAAGTGTTAAGTATATTCACATTGTGAAACATATCTGCAGACTTTTTCATTTTGCAAAACTGAAACTCTATCCCCATTAAATAACAATTTCCCTCCCCCCCCGCCCCTTCTCTCCTACCCCTGGGTATGCACCCAGCTCTACTTTTTTAAATGCAGGCTTAGGAGAACTTTCTAGAGTTCATTTAGTAACATTGTATGATAAGATATGTGATAGCAACCTGGGATTTTTCATCTTCCTATAGTAGAAAAATGACATTTTGTTGGCATTTTGGGCTTCCTGTGGGTTTTGCCATCTCCATTAACCCTAACTTTATTTATATGCTGCTTTATGCAATATAGTGACCACGTTGGCGCATTTAAGCTAACTTTAGTTTTCCATCTTTACCATGATTGCTATTTACAAAGCCATCAATGCAGCTCCCTGTCGTTGGGCTTTAAAACCACAAAATGATCCCACTGTCCACTAGAATATTCAACAGCATATCAGGTAGAAAAAAAATTATAGGTTATATTGTTCTCTTGTCATGTAATTTTTATATAGTATCTTGCAAACTCCATGGATTAGACACATACTGGCTTGAAAATCTTCTCTTTGTGTTACCAGTTGTTAAATCTTTTGAGCATTTCTCTGTTATGACATACTTTAATTGTAGAAACTCTCTATGTGCATTTGTTCTGTTTTTATTGGGTCTTTGTGCATATTTGCACAGTATAAATGTGGGGAGGAAGAAGTAGTACTCTGGAGAAGCTTGACAGAAATAGGAAAGAGTTTGTCCCTTCATCCTGTCCAGTCTCCCTCTAGCCCCGTCCATTGGCAGAATTTAACAGGGAACCAGCTAGCAAAGCAGAAACATGGTTTCCAGGTTCCCTGCTACAGCATCACAAAGTAAAATTTTAAAAAGATCAGTTTTGAAACTAAATGACCATAGCTTCATAACTGGCACAACTGCTGGTTCCAACTTTTTAAACCTTGGTGAGCTTCCCAGGAGCTTGTGGCTTTGAGTCTGCAAGCACTACATGTTGAAATTAATTGACCTTTTCAGATCTGTGGGGGATTGTGGGTGGAACCAGGTGTGAGTAAAAAGCCAGTGGGTAATCGGCTAGCCCTTGCTACTATCCCAGTTGGGGGCAAGTGATAGAGAGAAACTAACATGAGTTCTAGATCAGACATATCTTTGTTGGGATCTTTTGCTCTGACATACGTGATATTGGGCATGTTATTTCTCTGGGCATCTAGCTTCTCCAGTCTCTGTGAAGTAAAGCTAATAATTCCAGCTTTATTTGTTATTGGGATCAGAGTTAATATGTTTAACCTGCCAACCACATAGCAGGCACTCAGAGAGTTAATGGTATTTATTTCGCTTCTTAGTGAAGTGTAGAAATTTAGAGAGGAGCCAGCCCTTTGTGCTGTTAAGGAAATTAAGTTGGGAGGCTAGCAATAGGAAAGGCAGGGAGAGTATGGTTGTCACAATGCGATGGTGATAGGATTGACATAAAAACGTTGCTAAAAAGGCACCATTTCAGTTCCTTTAATGGCTAGAAGAACAAGGGAACTCAGGATGACATTACGTAAAGCAAAAGATAAAACTGCATCACAGATCAAGGCACCAATCTCACGTCCTGTGTCATTCCCCATACAGGTGAAACAGTTGTGTATGACAACCATGTTTGCAGAGTGAGAAGCTCTCTATTCTCACCCTCCTGGCCCACACTCTCACCTGACTATTACTGGTACTCGGGGAGAAAAGAACCCCAACAAATGCCTAAGTATGTTTATTTCAGACTGGGCAAAGGGACAGTCTCTTTCCCAGCTGCAACCTCCACTGCTTCAGCCTTGTTAAGGTCCCTTCATGCAGTAGGCTGCGATACCCAACCCCCAGGCCACGGTCCCCAACCCCTGGGCCATAGACCGGTACTAGTCTGGGGCCTGTTAGGAACTGGCCAAACAGCAGGAGGAGAGCAGTGGGTGAGCCAACGAAGCTTCATCTGTATTTACAGCTGCTCCCCATCACTCACATCACCACATCGTCACCACTGCCTCTTGTGAGGTCAGTGTCGGCATTAGATTGTCACAGAGTTGCAAACCCTGCTGTAAACTGTGTATGCAAGAGATCTAAGTTGCATGCTCCTTATGAGAATCTAATGCCTGATGATCTGAGGTGGAGCTGAGGCGGTGATGCTAGCACTGGGGAGTGGCTGCAAATACAGATTATCATTAGCAGAGAGGTTTGACTGCACAATAAATGTAATGTGTTTGAATCATCCCAAAACCAACCCCCCACCACCCTGGTCCTGTGGAAAAATTGTCTTCCATGAAACCAGTCCCTAGTGCCAAAAAGGTTGGGGACCACTGCAGTAGGGCAAAGCATATTATGTATACATAATGAAATTGCTATGCCAGCTGAGTGCTGAAACCAAATGTCTGTACTGTTCATAGTTCTTTTAAGTTCATTTGCTCACGTTTCTCCATCGTGGTAGTGGGTGATGAATGTTGGAGTTTTCTGATTGATGTCAAGTAGACTATACGGTAAAAGAAAGTCATCTTCGTTCTGTATAGTTAGACTGAAACCTGTCCTGAAAACGTACAGGCCTCGTTTTACTGAATATTTACGCACAGGCTGAGAGTACTTTGAATTTGCTGGATAAAATATATGGCCCTAGACCTGGCAGCCTGATTTAGACCTTGAAGGGATGCAGCTGGCAAGACAGAAACCCACTATCTAAAGGGAGACCTTTCTGCCGTGCACTTACATAATTCAGTCTTGTTTTTTGAACTGCACAGCAATTTATTGCACAAATTTGACTGGAAATCTGGCTCAATTGAAGGCTCCACTGGCACCAGCTAAATAATGGTGTCATATCCGGTATCATTTTCCCTTCTTTGTCCTTTCAGGAAGGAACTTTAATAATAATTATTATTTTTTAATATGGTGAAAAAAGGAAGACATTCACAAAGAAGCATTTCTCCAACAAAATGATATTATCCTCTGAATGGTCTCACCCGCTCCTGCTGTCTGTTACAGAGAAAATTGGTTTCCTATTGTCAGAGATTTATTTTCTTTTCCTCCTGTTCCTTTCCCCTCTTCTAGAACTGTGGGCGGGCTGGTGTCACATCACTTTGCTGGATGGGGTTCATTTGGCCTGGAGCCTGTACTTTAAGTAACGGGGTTGTCTCTGTGGAGGGCATTGGCTCTCCATTTTTAGTCTGGGTATGAACAGTAAGAAATGTGGGAGAAGACTTCTCCATTACTCGAAAACATGATTTGGGGCCAACTGGTTAATTATGAGCTTCCAGTGAAAAGGAAAGTAGTGCCAGAAGGGCAGAGCCAGTTGTGATACAGCGGTCCCTGCTGCCGCCGGTTTCCACTACCTCCCAAACCTCCTGGCCTGCTTTTGTCTTTGAATAGTTCTTTCTCTTCACTCCTTTTTCCGTACTGCTTTTAAATTCTGGTTTCTTATTTGTAGATCTTTTTTTATGTCTTTTGCAATGAAGGAGTTTCCCCTTTTAACATTGATTCACGTTTCCAATTGCTTTTCAGAACTATTAGCTAGGTAGAAAGAGGCTCTTCTGCAGAGACACTATATTTTATTTCTTCTCAACTCTATTTGCTCATTTAAACAGCATATGAAGAGTACATTTAATTCAGCTAAACTTTGCGCCTGTTAGTATTGCTGCATACAGATCAGTTTTTGCAGAACAAAGGAAGGGCCTCTACTCTTTCACTACCCTTTCTTTGTTTTCTTTCATTTTAACCCCAAAATATACTACCGCAGCAACTGCCCTGGCTCAAATTCGTGAGTGTGTTTTGAAGGAAGCTAGTTCTTTTGATTCTATGTTAGGAAATTACTCCTTTTTATAGTGTAGCTTAATATCGTATTTATTTTAGTGTTGAACTGTCACACTTGAGATATTTTTAGTATTTAGTTCAGCTATACTTGAACTCAGAATGGTATTATATGTGTTCTGTTAGGATTTCTGCTATTTGCTAATGATAGATTGAGGGTATGTTTTTTCAAAGATCATAAGTAATAGAATTCATTATGTCAAGCTTACAGTTATAGAGAGAACAGAAGATTGCTTTACAGTCTCAGCCAGGTAAAAAGAGACCTTACTGATTATTATGATTTTCTAAGTTTGGATTTTCTCTGACATTACATACAAACTGCCAGTAGTACTGCTTTACAAACAGCCTAGGTTTTGCAGTTGTACAATGAGATTTCTAGTCTTTTTGATCTTTATTCATTAATGAATTTGTGTATAACATAGAATCATATTTAGTAATAGCAACCAGAAGATTGAGGAATAGTTTGTATTCAACCAGTACAATATAAGTGGCCTTCATTCAACAAATTTGCTAACAATGAAGCAGCAGTTTTATTGTTCCCTCCTTTTTAATTCACTAGGCGATTATTAACCAGTTTCATTTATTCCCATAATCACAAGAGATAAATTTGAGTTGTCAAAAATCTTTGAGATTGTCCTTTTTGTATTCCCCATCTATTCTCTCAGTATGTTTGCATTTTCTAGGAATATGGCACTATTCTGGGCACTTCCTAGGTACCCTAAATACCTTTTTTTCTCTCACATGGATCTTCCCTCATGTAGTCTGGTAGAGAAGATAAGACCTGTGTGAAGTAATTTAATTAAAGTAATGCAAGGCAGAAAGTGATTAGTGTTGTAACTTTGGCTTATCTCTTTTTCTGTCTCAACATTTTAGCTCTTGTTAACATCCATGTTAGGTGTTGTAAAACGTAACACAGCTAAGTAGCCTTGCTTCTTAGAAACAGTAAAAGTGTAGAATTGGTTTTCCAATGGAGTTTAATATTTGCTAAAATGCTCCTTAAGTGTGAACTTAGAATTGCCTTAATTTGTGCTAATATATGTAGTCCTTTTCTGGTTTCTTACAAAGTTTTAAGATAATTTTGCTTGGCTTTCACTGCAAAGTCGTATGTAAGGCCAGATAATTCTTATTTTGCTGATTCTTAAGAGGAAACTGAGGCATGTGACCAGGTAGTAGGACTGCTTGTGCCAGAATCACTGTCTACAGCCCAGGTTTCTGTGTAGATCAACAAGAAGCTGCTCGCTTAACTCTTGATCATTTGGTGCCATGAAATATTTGGAGAATGTTTGATTTCGAAGTCCAGGATGGCTCTTTTCATCATTGACTCCAGGAGTACTGAACCTGAGCTTTGTTCTCTTCAAGGATCTGATGTCCTTTCTGTCTCATTATCCCAGGCTCACTGGCTAAACCCTTACTATTCCTCTAGGAAAGATATCACAGATTTCATTCCTTCTTGGAGCAGATTTTTACTTCCAGAATATTTCATGGGTGGGAAAAAATTTATGCCCATGTTGGAAGCTATACCTGTGTGGGGCCAGAAAGATGGGGCAGGGCCCCGATGTCTTTTTTATTGTCTGTTTTCTTCAGTGGGTCTGGGAGGTGCTTTGTGCTGGTTGCACAGCTTCTTGTGAGCCTTTGCTTCCATTAGCATTAGTATTTTATTCCAGTCTTTCTCCTTTTTCTGTAGAAGTATTTGTAGCTAAGTGAGCAGATCACATATAGTTTGCTATGTGGATAATGGTTTGGAAGTCCTTAGCGCCTTTAAGCTATTTATTCTTAAAGTCCTGACAGGGTCTTGGGGGAAAAGACCTGACACTTGCTTGGCTCCTCTTATTTCTCTTCTTGTCCCTCTTCTCTCTGTCCTCCTCCCTCCCCTGTCCTTACTGCATCTGAGCAATAAATAGCAAGTACTTCTGAAAATGCTCTTAGTTGGCTAATGTAATTGAGTAGAAGAGCAGTCTCCAGAGGTAGGTTTTTTTTTTTTTTCTTACATGATGGTCTTGAAAATGGTACTTTAATTTTGGGATGTGCAAGTTCCTGTGGAATATAATCATATGCTGTGCACTGGAGATAACGGGTCAATCTCTTCAAGGACATGAGGCTGCCTAAATTTACTTTACTTCTTTCCCTCTTTTATACTGTGAATCTCTTCTACTGGCAGGTTACCAGGAGACATTTGTAACCAGGACCGTTTCTTAGAATTGCCACTTCCTCTTCTATTCTGCTGTCACCATGGCCAGTATAGGTCCAATCCAGATCACTGGGTGCCTGTGTGGAGATGGGCAAGGAAGGAGAGAGGATATGCCTACTTCTGCTATTCCTTGGCATGATCAAGTTGGTTTGTTCTCTTAGATTTTCAGATCCCACATCCAGTTTTCTGGTAGTTGGAGCCAAGGACTATTTGGAAATCTTGTTTTGCCACTGTTACTAGAATGTTTCCAATTGTCTCATCTGTATAGAAGTTTGAGGAGCATTGAATTCCTCAGTTGTTTATAACCTCCTTACTTACTTCTTTGTTTAATTTTTGTTGAATGTTTTGGGTTTTTTTTGAGACAGAGTCTTGCTCTGTGGACCAGGGTAGAGTGCAGTGGCATCATCACAGCCCACTGCAAGCTCCAATTCCTGGGCTCAAGTGATCCATCCTAGAAACTGGGACTGCAGGCATGTGCCACCATGTCCCTGGCTAATTTTTTCTATTTTTTGTAGAGACAGGGGTCTCTTGCTCAGGCTGGTCTCGAACTCCTGAGTTCAAGCGATCCTTCCACCTCGGCCTCCTGGAGTGCTAGGATTACAGGTGTGAACCACCGCACCCAGCCTATTGAATCATTTTGACATTAATCAAGCTCCCAATGTGGCTTTCTGGCTTTTTAAAACTTCTTACCACCCCACTCCCCCTTTTCCTTTTATTGCCATTAACTTAAAAGTCATATATGTGTGTGTATATATATATATGTATATATATAAAACAGCATTTCTCACAGACCTTCTTGCTACTTATTTAAAAATACAGCTTTGTGGGAGTCACCAGACCTACTGAATCAGATTATCTTGTGTGAGCCTGGCAGTCTGCGTGACTATAAGTTCCCAGGTGATTCCTAGGAACACTAAAACCTGACAGCGTGACTATAAGTTCCCAGGTGATTCCTAGGAACACTAAAACCTGACAACCACTGACAGGTGGTGACTGCCTTTTGGCAATAACAAACCAAGAGAGTGCAGTGTCTATCCTACAAGTGATGAGCCTCTGGGAGACCTGGGATCAAAATCCCAGCTCTGCCGTTACTAGTTAGGTGACGTCAGGCAAATTACTTCAACTTTAAACCTCTTCCTTGCAGTTAAAGGGGGCTCCTGTTCCTTACTGGGTAGGATTGCTGTCAGCATTAAACCTACTTGATAGGGTTGTTATCTGTGGCTATTATTACACTTTAAATTTTAGTGCTTTTTAAACATGCTAATAGATCCTTGAACATGGGATCAGCAGGATCAAATAGGGTTGTCAGAAAAATAGAGAAATTTGAGGGTCCAATAAAATCAATGAAACACTTAAGGTAGCTAGTCTTGCATAATCACCCCCTTCTAAGCCCACACCTGTAAATTTTGTGAAGTAGACTTTAGTTTTTTTAAAAAACATGATTTCAATTTTTATTGTTTACCATTTCTTCTTTGCTTCCTGGAATATATACTAGATATATTACATTGTTGTGAATTTGGTACTTACCTAGATTATGTCTCTATAATATACTCTATTTTGAATATTAAGAGTTATTGTGAGTGGAGAAAATGAAATAGAGCTGGTTGGGAAATAAAACTTCTTTTTCTTTGAAACAACTCCTGAGGAGGAATTTGGATATGTGAAGCTTCTGCATGTGGTCTTTCAGGTATGTTAGGAAGATAAAAGATATCTTCCATTCGGCCAAGGTGATTACACTTTTAAACGTTCCCCCAGCTCCTGACTTGTGGCTTTCTAGTTAGCATACTTGCCTTTTATAGAATTGTGCTACTGTATGTGTTAAGGACCATAAAACAATGGCTATCCCTGTGTATTCTGTCTCCTGGCTGCCAAGGGAGTTGAAAGGTCCTTAATTGTAAATATGCCCAGGGCATGTGGTAATGTTCCTATTTTAAGTCTATAATTGAAATGGAAATTGCAGCCTTTGTTTATTAAAATGGCATGTGTGGCAGGGCAACTGGGACTGGTCCATTATTTACTGTTTAAAATTTTATCCATTTTAATCTGATCATGTCTGTAGTTCTTATTTTAATTCAACAGTTTTAAGATTACCATGGAGTATAATTCTGCTTGGCTACATTAATTAATATTTATAGTTTGAGTCTCCTTTTAAAAATAAAAATCAAACTTGCTTTTGACCCTGTTTATTTAATAGCATGTTTTTAGTTAAATTATTCCCTCTGCCTCACAGGCCATATCTACAAAAGAGGATTTTTTTTTTTGGTGGAAAATGGAATTTAGTGCATTTCTTATAAGGAAAAGAGTGGGTACTTATTCTGCTAAAGAGAGGAATGAAAGTATAAGACACCGTGAGAAATGGGAAAAGGTGTTCAAACAAGGTTTTGAGGTTTTTTTCTCCCTTAACGTTTTGGCTTTTAAAAAATTCCAAATTTATAGAATAATATAACAAACATTTGGGTTCCTTTTTCAGGCTTTATATTATCCCCTATTTGCTTCGGATCCTTTTTTTCCCTTTTTAACATTAAATGTTAAAGATACAGTTGAAAGTCCCTGTGTATTTGTCCTCAACTCTATTTCTTTCCTCTTCTCATTTTCTTTGCCAGCCCATCCCACATCAGTAATCTTGTTTTTCACTTCTGTGCATTTTTATGCTTTTGCTGCTTACAAAGCTCTATGAATAGTACTCTATTGTTTGTGTCTGGTTTTAGACTGCATTTATATGGGGTTTTACTATGTCATTCTATAACTTGCTTTTCCAGCTCAATATCATTTTCTAAATTTGTTCATTTGTTAGGTTGCTATAATTCAGCTTATCTGCGCTGTATTCTATTATGTGACTATACCATACCCAGTGTTAACATGGACATTGTTATACTTGCACATGGTGAGAATTTTCTAGGATATATACCTACCTATAGGTAGCATTTCCTAGTTAGACATATACATATCTTCAACTTTAACCAAACAGTGCCACGTAGTCCCATATACAAGTACCAAAATAGTTAAACCATTTTATAGTCTCATCTGTAAAGGGCATTCCCATTTTCCCACATTCTTACCTTTAAAATTTTTGCCAATATGATGTAATATAGAATCTCAATTTACATTTCTCTGATTATTGTCAAAGTTATACTTTTTTCCCATATTTAATACCTAGTTGGAGTACTTTAGTGCATGTATATAACTTTTCCCAATTCTCCTGTTTCTCTTTTTACTTATTGACTTGTTGGAGTTATTTACTGAGTAAATAAGTAATCAGAAAAGAACTTCCTTTGATTCTCACTACCACATCTGTCCATCCACCTGACAGAATCTGCATCCATATACCTACAGATAATGCCCCTATGTAAAGCCATTCTTTCCATGGCATGGACATTGCTTTAGCAGTTCTCTTTTCTGTCTTCTGCATTGTCATTTATTTCTTCACCACCTGACCGTTGCCTGTTATTTCTCCCCAGCTGAAATCAAAACCAAAAACTGTTTTCACTCTTCTCCTCCCCTGCCAGTTAATCTCTTAATCCATATAATCTCTTTATACTCCTTTGTAGCACTAGTTTTGAAAGGACTGTATGTACAGTTTAACTTTTGAACAACATGGGGGTTAGCGGTGCTGACCCCCGTATAATCTAAAATCCACATATAACTTTTGACTCCCCCCAAACCTGACTACTCATAGCCTGGTGTTGACCAGAAGAGGAGGGGCTGGGTGGGAGAGGCAGAAAAACAATCCAAGTGTGAGTGGACCCACACAATTCCAACTCACATTGTTCAACACTCAACTAACACAGTTGCTTTTCTTCAGGTATTCTGTTTCCATTCTCTTGTGTATCCAATCCATTCCTGGTTCCAACCAGGCTTTTACCTCTAATGCTTCACCAAAACTATCCTTGTCAGGCAGGGTCCCAATGACCCGCACTTAGCTAGATCCAAAGTACAAATCTTAGTTCCCATTTTGCTTGCCTTATTTTGTGGCATTTGACACACTTGATCATCCCCTTTTGTCAATTCACTTTCTTTCTGGGCTTCTAGAACACAACAGTCTGGTACTTTCCTCCTGCCCTGCTTACTAGTTGATAGCTCCTTCTCAGTCTCCTTTGTTACCTTTTAATGTTAAAAGATAACACCTATATGCCTACAACGCCAAGTGTATTTCAGCAGTTCAGGCCAAACTCCATATTTGTATAACCAACTGCCCACTCACCATCTCCACTTGGATATCTAACAAACAGCTGAAGCTTAGCATGTCTATAACTGAACTCTTGATCCTACCTGTCTCCCTCCAGTCTATTCTACTTTTGGTCTTCCCCATTTTATCTCATGACCCCACCCTTCTTTCCCTTTGCTTAGATAAAAATGTAATTCCTCCTTTTCTTTCACACTTCACTTTCCTTCTGTCTACTTTCAGAATATTTCCAGATCTCAAGCTGCTACCACTTTGATGTAATCTACCATCATTTCTTAACCAGATTACTATCATAATCTCCTAATTTGTCTCCCTTGCCCCACCCTTTCCTTGCTAAAGTTTCTGTTCTCAATACAAAGGCCAAAGTTATTCTTTCAAATGCTAAGTCAGAACTATGTCTTCATCTTCAACCACCTCCCCATTTGCTCTCTGCTCTAGCCACACTGGTGTCTTTGTTTTCTTGAACTCCCCAGGCGTATTCCTAATTTGCATTGGCTATTCTCTTTGCCTTTCTTCAGATGACCAGACATCCCATACCTCTTTGAGTGTTTGATAAAATGTAGTCTTCTTAGTGAAACCATGTACCGCTGTTCCTTCTCCTGCTCTACTTTTTCTTTCTACATTTCACTTAACACCTACCAACAGTCTGTGCTTTGACCTTTCACTTTGTTCATGATGTCTTTTCAGTAAAGAACTTTTTAAGTTTTAATGGAGCCACAGTTATCAATCTTTGTTTCATAATTTGTGTCTGTTCAGCCTTGTTTAAGAAATCCTGCACTATCCCAAGGTCATTAAGCTTTATGCCTACAGTTTTTAAGAATAGATTAGGTAAAATTAGGTTTGAACAGGGGTTGAGACTGGAGACTTGATTAGAAGTCCCTTTCATTCCCTCTTAATGAACATTGACCAGATCACCTGTTTTGGCAGCCAGCCAAAAATCTCTTTCTGTAAAAATGCCAGCCATGTCTTTAGATGCTGAGATGTGGGTACTGGACCTCTCTCCAAAACTGGTGAGCGATAGAGATGACTGACATTATCTCTTCTGTCTCTAATGTGAGTCATTGCAGGGCCTACGTGCAATGTCATTTCTCAGGATGAATAGTGATTACAGCACATATTGGTTTGTATATTATCTGCCCACCAGATAAAGCAAGCATTTTTTTCTATTTTTATTTTTTGTAAAAAAATTTCCATGTAAATTAGAATCTAAACTAGACAGTTCTTTTTAAGCAGACAAGATTCAGCTGAAGTCCTGTTTTCTCAGAATACATTCCATACCTCAATTGCCTCTTAGAGATTTCAAAAGCTTTTATGTACCTGGTAATTTGGAGGAATTGCTTTTATTTTGTGGTTTCTCAGGGACTTCTAATATCTCTCTTGTAAGATGTTTGCAGATGTCAATACCTACTAGCTCTGAAGGGTTAGAGTAACAAGATCATTCTGTTTTCACTTGTGATATCTTGTTTTCTGCTTGTGCTATTAGTTCTTTCCTAACTTCATGAGAGACATGTAATCAGACTCTGAAGCTGTCCTGTTTTTTATTGGGGTGTTTATTGGTACACTATTTATTTTCTTTCATTCTTTCAGGGGTATTTTGGCTTGGCCCAGTCCTATGGAGTATCTTAAAAGCAGGATTCTTATTTAGAGAACCATTCTTATTTAGAGAACCCCATCCCCATGATCTTCATTTGAAGGCTAATTTGTACCTCTGCATTGTTTCAGAATATATAGGGTGAGGTGTGGAATTCCAGGTTCTGTGGCAAATTGTAAGGCTATGTGAGGTCAGTGTTGTTATTTCATTCAATTCATTTTTGGAAATGTTCACTTAGGCTTTTGTAATCACACAGCTACTCTCTGTAAATAGACTGTCCTCTGTTGCTTGGTGAATATGAATACACTGGCACTTCTTTATTTCTGAGGGCTGATTGTGATAACCGTTGATTTTGTCTTTCTTAAAAATCCTGTTTATTACTGGCACCTAGCGTCTTCTGCATTCTTACTGTATCAAGTGTCACCACTAACTATTTTATGGCTTTTATGTTACACTTGTCTCCGAAATAAATCTCTAATTTGTGACCTTCTGTTTTCACGTGGCCTCCAGGATGTTTATAGAATATCCATTATCCTATATATCTGTCCCTTGTGTTAACCTAGCCTGGGCAACTTTAGTGCATTTTCATTGTTATTTGCTATTAATATAAGAAAGCCTTATTTTGTTCCTCTAAAGAATCTCATGTTTCAGATCATATCCCTCTAATAGACAGTGATCATGACATCCCATGACCTTGATCAGAGCTGGACCTACCCAGTTCTTTCTGTGCAGAGTATATGGATTCCCACACATCATCTGGGAGAAGGAGGTACCTTAACTTCCTATAGTAGCACTGGACTAATGATGACAATGGCCTTTCTTTTGGTTTTTTTTTTAAAAAAGAAGTAGAAAATAGTTGGATAATGAATGTGAAGCTCAAGTTTCCTTGCAACTGACAGAATTATCTACATTCTCATAAGAGATTTTCTTAGTCATAATCAATGAATTGAAATGTTTATATGATGTGTTCAGTACAGGCTTAGTTTGCATCTGGAAGGAAACATCTATTTCGATGGCCTTTATCTAAATAAGGCCCTGACCTTAGGACAAATTTTAAAATGGGGCATTAAAATGATAAAAGTTCTTTACTTGAGAGTAGATGGCTACTTAAGAAAAAATAAAAAAGATATTCTTATCTTTATCTTCTTTGAGTACAGAATATATTACACAGAGGTGTCTGGTTTTGTCAGGTGCATAATAGATGGCAAAGGTGTGACCTATGGATAACCATAGAGGACAGGGGCTCTGTGGTGCACATCTAGGTTAGGAGTTAGTACTTGATTTTCTCCTTCCTGTCTTTGTTTTTTTCCAAATATTATCTGGTTCCTGGAGATTCCCAAATCTGTACATGCAGCCTTATTCTAGCATAGTCTATCTTTGTATATCATTCTGCATGTTTCTTTTGTAGCTACTTAATCTAACTATAATTACTGAGTATGCACGATGAGGGAGGTACTGTGTTGTAGAGAGTTAAAAACAAACCGACATTGTCTCTGTTGTCTTGGAACTTACAGGCTAGTGGGAGAGAGACATTAAAGTAATTATACCAACTGGTCTAGCCAAGATCTCATGTTTTTTACTCACATCTTCCACTCCTCCTCGCCACCCGCCAAAAGCCAAATGTCTCTTGACTTGTTATGAATGTCATGGTGACTCAATATTGGATTCCTACTCTTTTATCCCTCTCTCTATTCCATTGTCAGTTCCTGTTACTTCATTTCTTCAAAAGGTTCTCATATCTCCCAGGTTCCTATCCCTTCCCACTTACATCATCTTTATCTTAGACCCTCTCACATCATCTCAAAATGACATTGCTTAGAACAGTCACCTTATTTGAGGTGGAGGAGGAGGAGTCTGGGGCCCATGAGATAATAAAGTAGTTGTGTGTTTGTTTACATGTGTGTTGACAGACTATTCCTTCCTGCCTCTCTCCTTCTGTTTGTTCTGTTTTTTCCAACCCTAATTATCTTCCTAGTTTTTTCCTATCCTGCAAACTCATATTAAATCCCACCTTGTCAATGAAACATTTCCTGATTACTTCTTTTACTTCCCTGAACTTCTATAGCATTTAGTCCCTAGTCTGTATCACATAATTTAGCACTTAATCAAAACTGCTTTATGTTGCTATTTCATATCTGTAGGATTTCTTTTATTACTATGTTAAGTTTCAAGATTCTTGAGTATCAATATATACATATATTTACAGAAGGCTTTGTATAGAGCTAATGGTAGGTGCTCAATAAGGCTTTGTAGTAGTAGAATTAGATTTATAGAGTGTCTCTGAATATTTGAAGAGTCGTAATACTTATTGAGCTGCTTCTGTATTACAGTTTATGTAGCTATTTCCCTGTTGATGAACATTCCTGTTTACGTAATTACAAACATTTCATTGCTTATTTTTTGAGCCTGTCTTGTGGAAAAGATAATCCTCTTCTAATAAAGAATTTCAACCAAATATTTATTAATCTTTTTGTGTGTCTCATAGTTACTTAATATTTGTGATACTAGGAGATAGCCAGTTTCAGATACATTCCAGTATCTTGTGCTATTGGCAGTGTTCATTTGTTTTTGTTTTTTGGTTTTCTTCGTTCCTAATGTGGTATTTTGTTTTTAGGATAAGAACAAGAAATTACGCCCCCTGTATGACATTCCCTACATGTTTGAGGCCCGGGAATTTCTTCGAAAAAAGCTTATTGGGAAGAAGGTAAGTAAGTGATGACACAGAAACATATTTACAAATGGTTGGGCTTAAGCTAATCCTTTGGAGATGATTATTTTAAGCTGAGCCCTTTACCAACTCCTCCATCAAGTCAAATAGAATTACTTTGATATGAAGAGAGATGTGTCTGTGTGTCAGGAAGTGATACCCCTTGGGAGAGGTTTAAAATTGGGACCCTGACCACAGTTTGCTAACACTGTCATAACAGAGTCCAGGCTTAGGTCCAGTTTCAATAATTGCATATTGCCCTGAGCTCCATTCTTTTGACTCTTTTGTTCTCTCCAGCCACCTTCATTAAAAGTCTAGGGCTATAGCATCTACTAGTAAGGGAAGGTTGCTGCTTTTTGATGCTTCTACTTCTGAGGGATAGGCTATCTATAAGGAGAGGAAGAAGGGCTCTCCTGGGATAGGAGCATGCTTATTGGAATGCACTATGATGTGAATGCTGCCTCTTTTCCTCTGGCTTGTAAAATTTCCTATAGCCTCTACTGTAGATGCTGTGGGAGCCTTTTGTCAAGAAGGTGTGCATGGCTTCCAGGTAGTTCCTGTGCAGATTTTTGTGTAGCACATTGACTTTGTAGTCTAGTGTAACAGCTCAGAGACCATAGGGTACATTTCCTTGTGACCTACATTAAAGCATAATATTCTATGACCAGCTACAGAATTTGCATTCTGGGAAGCTGATAGTGAACCTTCAAGCACACCCTTATTTTTCTTGACACCCGCCTCCCCTTTCCCCCCAATAAAAGTCCTGGGTGGTTCCTTGTGTCCTGGATGAACAAAGAAAATAAATGGAATGGTTCTTTTCATGGTAATTGAGGAAACTCTGTTCAGGGAGGAACTGTGATTCATCTTTTCCTGACTTAATTTCAGTTTGGATTCTAGGAGTTTTGGGTTGATTTTTATTATATCCTCAGAAAGGTGGGGCCATTCCTTTTTTTGTCTGGTCATAGCACGTTAAAGCCATATTAGCATTTCTTAAACTACTGATGTTGTGACAGGTTTGATAAGGCTATAGCTTTTGAGCTAATGCCAAAATAGCGTATTATAAATATAAATATAACCTATTTTATTATATATCATAGTCACTAGGATGTTAAATTATAACAAGATTTTGAAGTTGGACATAAGGTAAAATTGCTAATTTTGAGGTAGAGAAACCAGATTCCCTAAAATGAGTATGAAATCTTCTCAGGTTTCTTCAGAGAATAGGCTCATTTGTCATTGTATAAAACCTGACAGAGTGCTATATTCATTCATGAAGTGTATTGCGAATGATGGCTTTAAGCCTCTTTCAGTTTCTAGGTCTCCTGTTATCTGATCTAATGTCTAACATGTCTATTTCACCAAGTTGATATCATATCATTCATTTACTGGCTCATAAACAATTGCATATAGACAACGGAGGAATTGCCTCACAAGTGTGGATTTCTATTGAAATCCATCCGAAATCACATTGGAAGGAGTGGCAGCACATATCTGATTTGTGTGCAGCCAGTTGTGTGGCATGTTTTATGGCATCCACCTGGTTTCTTTGAATATTGCCTTACCCTGATTCTGTTTCATCCCTGGGAACATAGATCACAGTTTATTGCAGCAGCTGCTGAATGGTCCTGGGAGGTTAGCCCAAGCCTCTGCTCTCAAGGAGTATGTGCCAGGCCATTGTAAAGTCTTCTGTCACAGCATAAAAGAACTGACCTCCAGTGTCAGATATGGTGTCAATTCTTAAGCAATTAGGTTCTTTCTTAGTGGGAGAAACCTTGTTTACTGTTTCCTGTGCAGCAGAGTTGATTGGATTCTATTTGTGCTGAGCCCAAGTTTTGTCCCCCATAGTGACATTGTATAAATGATGAATATCATATTCCCATGTAGGGAGTAGGATGCAGCTCAGCTCTGCTGGGCTGGAACATTCCTGATGCAAACTGCTTTTCCTGACTCACCACCTGAAACCACTTGCCTGTCTTTTGGGCCTAACAGTTGCGACAGTGAATGCCCATGTGCTCTGGCGTATGGGAGCAGGCAGGGCAGTTGCTGCCTCAGGGGGGTGGCTAGCATATCATTGCACATTTCTGCCAATTCCCTTCAGACCTCTGCAGCTGTTCAGCATGGCACGTGGTGATTAAGAGGCCCGGCGAGGGAGCATGTGCGTCTATGTGCCTGTGTGCACAAAAGCTGATTAGGGCACCCTGACACAGCTTAAGGAAGTTAATGGCAGTGAAATCATCTTCTCTGCCTAGACAATAGTTTGACCTTCCCAGAGAGTCCATAATATGACAATTTTGAGGAGTTTCTAGAATGTAGAAAAATAAGATTGAAGGTAAACTGCTAAGGTTGTTGATTTTGATGACCTCTGTCCCATTTTTGGAAATTCATATTGATTCACTCCCAAGATTTAGTTCTGGATAAATGCCTTAAGTAAAGTAACCATACTACTCTCAGAGTGTTGGTTTTATCATTTGTGAACTGGGAATATTACTTGCCTTCCCTCTCTCATGGAGCTGTTGTGAGAATCCAGGATGGTGGTAGTCCTGGATTCAAGTGTTATCTGGTTAGATGTGGATTCAGGTCTTTAGATTGCACAAAATGAATATGTGGTGGTGCTAAAGAGTGTGTGTGTGTTTTCCTAATTGAGGGAGTGGTAGAAGAATACGTGTTTATTTTTGAAGTGTTTCAGCAGCTGCCTAAATTGCCATCCTGCTTGGTAGAATGCTCTTCCCATCCCCCTGTTTGCCATCTGCCATCCTTCCACTAAAATCTTGACTAAGAAATACTCATGGTAAAAAATTTTCTTGTTAATTTCTTTAGGGGTTTATCATGGAAATGGAATTCATGGTAACTTTAACATGTCTTCTAGTTTTCCAAAGTGATTTTCTCAAGGTGTAAGATAGTGAGGTTCATGCCCTTCTATGAAAGAACCAGGGCTACAGTCCTCTTGTATTAATAATAACAGGAGCAATTTATTTCTGTGTCAATATTTTTTTTCCTTAATGCTTAGAGGTCAGCCCATGGAATATAAGAGTTTTCATGTCCTAGTCATTTTGCTTTCAGCAAATAAGGTAATAACTGATATATTGATTGGAATTTACCCCCAATATGGAATATCTAAAGTTGAGTCTCAATATTTTTTATCCATGTAATACAGCATTTAAAATGACACATGAATCATACCTATAACTTCAATCCCTTAATTGCAGAATTTCTATCACCATGGGAACCATTGTATTTAAAGTTGGAATTCGTTTGGACAATTGGAGGGTCAAAAATGGTGGAAGAGATGGAATTGCAAGAAGCCAGAGTGCATTCATGCTTCAATGCTGGCAGTAGACAGCCTTGTTGCAGGCTGTCCTGTCATCAGAGACCTTTCTCCCAAAATATATGCCTGTTCCCTTAATGTCTTTTTTACTGTTTCTTTTGAATAAGCAAATTTTGGAGATGGTCTTCATTTGAAAACTAGCAGCAGCCTCTGTATGATTTTCGTGCAAATGAAATTTGTTCTCTGAACAAGCCTGGCTCTTTTTTAGGCACTTCAAATTGGGCGTTTTCTTGATCAGTGCAGGCATTTGTGAAATGATGGGGCTATAAATCATTTAGTGAATTATTTCAAATCCAGGTGGCTTTGGATTGTTTTTCTCCTTTCAAAATCTGTCTTTCCTGAAGTGTGTACTTGCGGGGTATGGAGATGGGAATGATCTCAATATATACACCAGAATTGTAAATCCAGCATGCCCAAGACTAAATACACGATCATCTAGCAGACAGCTGGGTCTCCTCCAGTGTTTTGGGTGTTACTCCATTATCTATTGCTGTCAGAGACATCTTTGACACCCTCTTGTTTCAATCCCTCACCAAGGCCTGCTGGATGTATGTTGGAATGTTTCTTCCTCTTCCAGTGCACCACTGTAGCCTTGCTCTATCTCTTCTGGCTTGGACTCCTGTAGCCACCTTACTGGTTTTCCCACAAGAATCAGGGTAAGGTAGCCTCCTCATTTCGGTAATCTGAAATCAATCTGGAAACAGTTAATATTATATGTAATGGTATTATCTCTATTCTGGGTAAATGTGCTTCTGTTGGCACAGCTAGGTTGGCAACCCAACTACTGTTTATAGCCTTGTTTCTATGGAATAAAATCTTCTAAATGTCTAAGTGGTCTTTAGGAGATGTGGTTCATTATAATTTGGTGGCTACCTTTGTATGATTTTCATACCATTCAAATTTGTTCTGTGAACTAGACAGACTCTTTTTTAAAGCACTTTATATAATGCCCATTATATCTTAAAGGATTAGGACTGCCATTTATTGAGTTCTCTCTTTGTGGTAAGCACTGAACTCTAAGAGCATTGTTTTCATTTGTAAGTTTCACCTCCACCCTGCAAGATCTACATATTGTTCCTATCTTTACAGAAACCAGAGCCCATAGAAATTAAGTACTTTACCCAGATACCAGTGCTTTTAGTTGCTATGCTGAATTAAAGGCCATCTAGAAAGGTCCAGTTCTCCGATGGGTATACTGACTGAGATGGTAGACAGGGTCATGGTACTTTTGGAGATAATGTCTGTTCCTGTATATAACATATACTTTACATACTATAGGAAGTTGATTCTTCAGCTGCTTTGTCCTAGTCTACAGCTATCAGGAGGTGGGAACAGCACCATATATCTGCCTTCAGAGTGCTTTCAGCCCTCTAGACATTATCTCATTAGTCTTTGAGGTGTCCCTGTGAGGTGGTGTTTCATTAAATTGTTCTTCAGAGAAACCAGTGTCAGATTACATGTTCTGCTTCTAGTTATACAGAAAATGTGAGATCATAGGTAACATTGCTAAGCCAATATTGAAGCTTGATTTCTCTTTCTCTTCAATCCCTTGGCATAGATGAGACTTGGGAGCATCAGGGAGAATGGAAGGACAGGTGTTGCCTTTTTTCTTGGCCCAGAGCCAGGGAGAAGTTGAGGAGCACTCTAGGTGCTTGTTCTACTGTACAAGGACAGATCTCTGAAGGTACCAGCAGCAACATTGCTTAGCAGGAGCAGTTTTTCACTCAGCTAGTGAGAGCTCTTCAAGGGCACAGAGCTTTCCTGTGGAGGACTCCCCCCTTCTCTCTGGCTATTTAACAGGATTGTTCTTTTCTTTACAAACACTTGTAAGTTCTGTCTGTTGCAGTGTGTTACTTGATCAACTGTGTAAAGTATAAAGCTTGGAGATTCTTGTTCTCAATTACCTCTGATGTATTTTAGTTTGGATTTTATAAACATCTCTTTTGTCATTTCCACATTTTTCACTTTATATTAATTTGATTCATTCACACTGTGGAAAATTCCTTTACATTAATGATGAAAACAGGCCCTAAGGTTGTGAATGCATTGTGATTTAAATTGACAGGTGTATACAGGGTTGCTTGTCCTTGCCTTCTCAGTGCCAGCTGTTACCATCGGTGTGGCTGTAAATTTTTTGAATAAATGACTGACTGTATTCACCAAATTTGAAGATGTTTTGAATGACTTATAATTTGACCATGCCTCTTTCTAGTAAGAGTTCTCCCACTTGGATGTAATAGGAATGTGTCAGTATATATTGTAGACCAAGGTTCCTTGTATATGCCCTTTACCCTTTGGGTTTTGGGAATGATCCTAATCCTTTATACCTTGAGTCATTAGCTCCCTTGTTTGGTGAAGATTGATTAACAGAAATGACTGTGGAGTTGCCTGTTGCTGGAAACTCAGCAAATACCTTTCTTCCTGCTGCTGCCTAAAAGCTCTTTTTGATAACGAATTCTTGTCCCCCCGCCCCCCGAAGATTGTGAAAAGTACCTCTGCACTTTGGGGGCCGTCAGGGTGTTGAGCTAAGCACACAGCTCTTTGGTGAAGTGTGTTATCTGTATGATGTATATTGTAATACCCTCTTCAGAAAGCAAAGTGTCTCCAACTTAAATGAAGAGACTAGAGTTTTCAGCTGCATTCCCAGAGAGTTCTTCTGTATGCTTACCTGTGGGAAATGATTTATTAGCCACCAGAATCCTCAAGATTCTCATATCTCTGGGTAATACTGTTATATTACTTTGCTTATTATTAAAGATTTTCTTCCTTGGACTCTCAAGTTGCTTGTAGTTTTCTGGTGAAAGTTCTTATATTTATAATATGATTTGTGGTTGGCTTGTCTTAAGCCACCTACTCCTGATCTTTTTAGCTAGGCTTCTGAAATGTCGTCCTTGGGGCTGGAACTTTCCATCCTTACTCTCTGCAAACTGAGATTTTATTTTAGGGGGAGGTTTGTGCTGAATCAGCTCAGCTGTGTTTGGGGGTAGGGAGAGGACAGGCTTTTTTCCCCACTTTAAAAATAACCCTTATGTGCCAAAAAACCCTATAAAATGTGCTGAATTGCAAATCTTCCAACTTCCTATACCTCCTGGTTTACAGAGAGTAGATTCTTTTGAGCTTGGGCTTGATGATACTGTGTACAATGTCCTAAGTTGTAGAAGAGTGTAAAGCAAGACTGGATACAGATGTGCTTATTTGGAAAGGAAATCTGACTTGCTATCTTTTTATAATATTTTCTCTCCGTAAGCAATTTTATCTGTTTATAAGGGTCTATATAGGGATAATATATACAACTTTTCTAATGAGAAAAAATTCTTCTTACGTATTTGTAAAATAACACATATCATTCAGAAATAGTCCAATTTGAGAGTACCAACATTCCAGGGTTTCTTTTTGTGTGGCCTCTCTATTATGGTCAGTAAAGTTAGACCAATCATCTAAGTTGCTTGAATATTTCTTTCCCAAGGGTATGAATAATTTGTGCCTGTGTGTGAAGTAAGGATACACAAGTGACTGTTGGTTCTAATGTTGAAATTTGTCAGCTCTTTATAGCCAGGTGGTGGAAGTGATATTTTAAAGCTATGTCTTCATAATGAGGGTCATGCATTTATAAATTTAAAAATACGAGCTCCTTGTTTTAATGTATTTAAAATCTGAGTGACACTTTTTGCTCTTATCAGAAACAAGTTCTTTTGCTAATATCTAGAGCTGCCCTTTTTACTCTCAACTTATGTGGTTATCTTTTTTCCTGGTAAATTTTCAGGTGTTCCTAAAACGCAGCAATTCTACCCCATGAGTATTGCTGGCTTCCTGATGATATGTGTAGTGGATTGAATAGCATCCCTCCAGTATACCTGTCCATCTGGAACCTCAAAATGTGACCCTGTTTGGAAATAAGGTCTTTGCAGATATAATTAGTTAAAACTTAACTAATACTGGGTTATCGTGGGCCCTAAATTCAATGACTAGTATCCTCATAAGAAGAGCACTGGACACAGAGGGAGGAAGGTCATGTGGCAGTGGAGTCCAAACTGACTTGGAGATTGAAGTAATTCCAGCTACAAAGACCAGTGATTGCCAGGATGTACCAGAGCTAGGAAGAAGCAAAGGAGGATGCTTCCTAGGGCCTTCCGAGGTATAATGACCCTGCCTATACCTTGATTTTAGACTTAAAGCTTCCAGAACTTTGACGGGGTAAATTTCTGTTGTTTTAAGCTATCCAATTTGTGGTACTTTGTTATGGCAGTCCTAGGAAACTAATACAGTTAAGAAAGCAATTTAGATTCCTCTTGTATCTGGCCACTTAATTCTTGGCCAGACCTCTTGTTTTCTGGGTTATACTTCAGTAATTCTTTAGCAAAGTAAGCTGTGGGATAGTGTTTGATAATGTCAGTGTTCTTTCATCTCTGATTCCCTGCCTATCTTGTCTTGCTTCTTTTGTTTGTGTTTATTCTTTCTGTCAATACTCTTCCTGGGTGGTAATGCCTTCCCTCCTTCAGGACAGCTGACAGTTGATGTGGAGGAATTGATACATTCAAGCACATTTCCAGTTTTGTTGTTGGTTCACTCTCAGACTGTTGTCCTGTTTTCCTTCCTTGAGGGATGAGTGCTGATGTCCACTTAAGAATGCTGCCCTTTCTCATGGCCATCCTAGCCACAAGGCCTCCATCACTTCTACTTCGTAATTAGCATTTTGAAATACGACACACCCTGGGAGAAATCATTCCTGGCTGTAGCTCTTGATGAGCCATGCTCATCCCATTCAAGGTTGATGAATAGAACATTAGGAATAATTAGCACAAGCCTGTCTTATGGAACACCATCTCTAATGTTCTGCCTGCTTAGAGTGAGCATTATGTGGAGCTATGCAGGAATTTTCTTTGGTAACTATGGGAATCCCAGGTTTTCTCTTCAATGTGGCATTTTCAGATAAGGTGTTTTTTCTTCAACTTTTCCTTCTCACCTCTTCTAGCCTTAACAAGTGTGCTGCAGTGCACTGGTCTGGTCTGGGCTGATGAGCAGGTAGCCCTCTGAAAATGACTGTCAATAGTTGGTATGTTTATTCTCTTTAGGACTCAGTCCCTGAAGCTTTGGTCATGCATAAACATTATGTTAAGAAGGCCTTAACATGTTAAGAAGTAGTCTAGTAAAATCTATTCATTTCTATTATTTTTTGAGCAAATATTTTTTGAGCAACTAATCTGTGCCAAACCGTGGTATAGGCATTGGGGATAGAGCCTATTCTCATAGAACTAATATTTGAGAAAGGCATATAGGGTTGTTGAGTACCTTTGTGGAGGTGAAATAAAAATGAATAAAATATCATCTTTGTTGTAAGTTGCTTACAGTCTATCTTACAGTAAGATTGTCATGTGGGAATTTGAATAAGAAGAGATTTGAATAACTGGTAAGATAACAGAAATGTGTCAGTTGGCAGTATGTTCTTAATATTAATGTGAATGGTACAGATCATGGTTATCTTTCACAGATAGGAAAGGTCTCACCTGCTGTGTGACCTTATGCATTAATGCTTAATGGCCTCAGCTACCAGACTTACTGCTGCCTCTTACTTATGAATATTTCCACCCCTATCTTCTTTCTCTGCTTACAGATCTCTCCAGCTACTGACTACTGGATACTCAACTACAGATTCCAGTAGATAGCTGACATTTATTGTGTCCAAAATAAAGTTTAGAGTTTCCACATGATTTTTTTTTCTCTACCCACAAACTGACTTGGCTTTCTTGATCTTTGTTAATGTCATCACCCATCCATTATGCTAAACTTTAGAGCCAGCAATCTGCCAAGTGCTATTCCAATCTTCTCATTAACCAGATTCTACCTTAGTCATTCTGCTTTGTGTGGTTTTTCCAGTGAATCTCTTTTAGTCTCTGTGTTCATTATCTCTCATTTTAATTATTGCAACCTCACCTTAACTAGTTGCCCTATTCCCTCAGTCTGTGCCATCTTGCACATTGCTGTCACAGTTGCTTTCAGAATGCATAGTCCTGATCATGTCACCAACTCTAGTGATACCCAGTTGCTTGCAGAAAAGATTCTAACTCCCTAAACGAATATAAAAGCAAAAGAAAGGCAGCTGTATGTAAAATACTATAATTTCAAGTGAACGTCTTACTTCCATTTCCAGTCTTCCTGCTTTTTACTCTCCCTATAACATGGCACAAAGAACTCACCGTGCCATGGACATGCCAAGTTTCACAGCCTCCTGCCTTTGTACTTATTTTTCCGTTAATAATCTTACCCTGATTCTGTATTCCTGGCTCCCCATGTAAAGTCTGGCATTATCTGTCCTCCTGTACTTTTGTGTCCATTTCTGAAGTAGTAGTTCCAGGTCTAACTTACTTCTCCAGCTCCATAGGGTAAACAGCCTGTCTTGTCTTTTCCTCAGCTCACAGTTGCTGAGATTTTGCCTGGTGTTGAGAATCATGTTAGGGTCCTCAATAAGCCTTGACAAGGTCCTGTGCCTTGTCGAAAGAGTGGTCAGGCATATTTATATACAGAGAAGGGATGAACAAAGCTCACGATGTATCTCTGAGCTGGAGAAATGATTTCCTTGTCATCTGCTTTTTAAATTTCCTCGTTCTAATATGGACTTGGAACCTTAATTCAAGGAGACTTTACGTATAGTATTATTTGACTGTAATACGAACCAAGACCTTAAAAATATGTAGGATGCATATGTTTTTCTTAGGTTTTGCTATTTACAAATTATAATTATTAGCTTATCACTCCATTTGATTGGCAGCATCCTTGATGATGTAGTCAGTACCCCATTGTTTGGCTGATGTTTGAAGTCTTCATGAGGCAACCTGAGTAGTCACTCCTTAGTGCTGTAGGTCTGGTTAGAGGCTATTTCTGTGTTGTGGTTTTTTTCCCTAATTGAGAATGTGCAGCTTTTATAATTTGTTCTTTTTAAAAATCACAGAAGAATTTACTCAAGTAGCAGGCAATAAACTAATATTTTTTGGTTTGTATTCTCCATTATTATTTTAAAACTCTAAGTGACAGAGGTTGATAGATCCTGACTGTGCCCTGCTGTTCCATCTCCCCACTGACTTGGGATTCATAATGTTCCTATTCCCCAGTAGTAGTCCAAATGAAGTGGAAGTAAGTAAGTCAGTGACTTGCTCCATTTTGCCATGTCTGCAATGTATGGTGTCCTTTTTTGCCTGGCAGGTTGCTGCTGAGCCCAGTCCCTTGGAGCCTGTCATTGTAGACTTTGATGCACAGTGGAGTACTGAGAAACGAGTGGCCAGTTAAACACCTGACTTCCCCCAACCAGGCCACATTTCTGTCAAACCTCTCACCCCCCTTTATTTATAAAAAACCATAAAAAGAAAAGACAAGAAAAGAAGAAGTAAGGAATAGAAGAAAGAAAGGAAGAAAATCACACAAGTGACCTGGTCTTTTATTAAAAGTTATAGATGACCATGATTTGATGAGATGGTACCACATGCAGCTAGAAAGCTGGTGAGGCTTCTTTAGCTTCCTGGTTGGATCTCAGCATCTGAGAGAGAACATCATAAATTTATGGTCTGCATGTTCATGATGGCCTCGTTTCTTCCTTTGTAGAATGGGCACAATATTTTGACAGCTGTGATTCCTTAGATATAATAGTATAGGGAGGGAATCTAAGCAGACAGCTGCACTGGAATAAATTTTGTGTGGGGCAGTTGGGTGGAACTGTGTAAGTTCCTCAGAATGGAAATAGAAGATAGCACCGCAAATGCAGACCTGCAGCCTTGTCCTCATTTGTCAGGCTACATCAACATGAAGAGGTAGAACATTTCTGTGACCTCAGGGACAGGAAGATTTGCAGTTAAAGATTGTGTATGTTCAATCTTTACGTGTATGTTCAAATTCTTATACTTGGGATGAATTCATTTCTTTCAGTATTCCTTATTTTCTTAATTTAGATTATTCAGTGGAACTTTTTCATCCTCTAAAAAGATGATCTTGCTAAAAGGTCCAGAAAGGCTCCATTAGTTATCTTGGTATCTCTAATCAGACTCTAATATAACAACATTTACTTACAAATGTGTAGTTTTCCTAATTTTGATTCTAAGAAGCTCACTTCACAGAGGCAGATTTCCATTGCAGGATACTGGCCACCCTCACAGGATGGGCTGGAGCTAGAAAAAAGCTCAGTAGCTGGGAGCCCTGGACCTGAAGTGCTCTAGTTGTTGTTCCCCTCACTCCATTTTCATTTTGGCCCTTAGTTAATTCAGCTCTAAAAAGGGAAGAGATTGGCAGTCTCGAAGGATCTGTTTATAAACTCTTTTTTGAAAATTTGTTTCCCTGTTTTGCATTCATTGACCTACTCTAGCAGTTCTGAAAGTTTAATCTTTTTGTTATCAAAGATTTGTTCTATTTTAAGTATCAATGAATGTGAATACCTGGCATGGTGAATGTGTGTCACACACAGACCTCTGGTTCCTGTGACCGTGGGTGGTTCTTCGTAGTTTCTATTATTGTGAACACTGAGTGTTAGAGGCCTGTTTGTTGAGAATGCTATAAATTTCTACAACTTTTGTAGAGTGGCTTTAATTATCTTAATTATCCGCCATGCCTGACTCCCCACCCCCCAAACCGTGAGAGCTAGGAGATTGAATTCATTCTTTCTCACCTCTGCTTATGTTACTGAGTTATGCTCAAAGCATGTCTTTTTATCTGAAATGTTGAAATGGTTATGCTTGGGGTTACAGTCTGGTTATTTATTGGAGCAAGGACCTCTTTGCTCCTTCTCTAGGACCTATGGTTCCTAATGGTTTCCTCCCATTTGAGGACAGGTATAGCGAACCATCATTCGTTGGTTCACTAAGTTTTGAAATAATGGCTTTAGGAATCAAACCCCATCAGAATGATTGATTCATTGACATTAGCCAGGTACTTTTCACATTTTCCCCTAGTTTTTCCCCTTGCCAGTGGTAGAGTTTGCTCGCTGCAAGCAGTATGGAAGAAGCGCAGCGTGCAGTTTGAACTCCACAGCATGGGAGAGGTTTTGAAGATGAAAGACAAAGATGAGTCATGTTGCTGTTCTCCGGTATTTCTGCTTTGGTGGTAATCATAGCTTTCCAAGGGGCAAATGGTAATAAGATCACTACGTCTAGATAGATTTTTTTTTTATGTCTCTCTACCATTTGGAGACTGAGAGTGGTATTGATAATCTTTTGGTGTCCTCTACTTCACAGACACAAACTTCCCCTTCCTTTCTGTCTCTCTAACCTTATTTTATTTCTTCCTTCTTTATTTATCCTTCCTTTTTTCTCCTTTCTCTCTGCCTTTCATTTTCCATCCCCCTCCTCGAAGGTTCTTAGACTTTCAGTATGAGCCATGTCAAAATGCTAAGCTTATAGTAGCTCTCATTTTCCAATATATACACTCCATCTGCCTTAATGTTTGACTTGGCTGTTGCAGTGGATCCCTGGGACCTTTCTGTCCTTAACAAGAAAAAAGTGATTTGCTGAATGCCTTTTTTTCTTGTTTCTGTTCTTCTTCCCAGCAGCATGAAGCTTGGTTCAGTACCAGAATTAATGGAGTGTTAGCTTCTCTCTGAACAGGGTCCACTTAGTTTTTGCTTGATGGTCCCAGTTCTTCTTGGGCCTGGGTTCTCTTGAACATTCAGAATTTTCCAACCTAGGTAATATTGTGGTACATTTAAAGACTCTCTACCTGCTTTAAGTGTCATTTCCTGCTGGTTTTGGAGAAGGGAAAACATGAACAAGGAAGAAGTCATGTCAGTCACCCCATTTAGTCTGGATTTCCCTTCCCCAAGGAATTCTAGTTGAGGGTCCAGGGCCAGGGGATGTGCATCCTTGCTGGGTGCTATAATGATATGTCAGCAGGATGCTGCCCCAAGCACAAGTAGCATGTGGGGAGCTTGGATATTGTATCAGCTAGTAAAAGAATAGTTATTTGGGTAACATTCTGACCTGCTTCAGAGTCTATGTGTTTCCTGATCCAACTTCCTATAATTCACATTTGGATTTGATTGTTTCTTCCTTGACTCTATGTCATTATCTCTGTATTCCGTCTCTGTGTGTCTAGGGTAGCAGTGCAGCAAGGATTTCTCTGCATCCTTGTTTTCTTTCTTTTCTTGCAGGGATTGCTTTTTGCCTTGGGATGATTTCTATTCCTTACAGAATTTTTTCTCATTTAATTTTTAAACAGACAGGAAGACATAATTTTTTAAAATTTTGTTTTATATAACATAACTTGTTCTTTACATTTTAAAAATAGATGTAGAAAGGATGTGAAAAAAATAGATGTGTATAGAATGTACGTATATGGATAAAGCAGTGATTCTTTTAAAAATTTTCCCCTAAAGATTTTTAAAGTCAAATCAAGAAAGTAAATGAATTTGGTTGTTTTATTTGCTGAAACAGACATTTTGACGTCATTTGGCAGGAAAGCCAGTATGGAAATATAGGATATTTTTTGACAAACTATTATGTAAAATAGGCAGACATTTAAGTTATTTAACATATCTTTTATCTTTTAGACATTTTTATTTAATGGGAAACCAGTATCATTGTTTTAAATTTCTCTCTTGGTATAATGTTCATTTTTTATTTTATTTACTATTTTGAATAGGTAATGCATTCACTTGATTCAGAATTCAAATGCTAATGTATACAAGTGAAGATCTCTCTTTGGTCCTGGTCCTTCATGGATCCAGCTTACCATCCCAGAAGCAACCAGTATTACCATTTCCTTGTGAATCCTCTCAGAGATATTTTAGGCCTGTATACAGGGATGTGTTTGTGGGTGGGTGTGTATTCTTCTCCTTTTTCACACAAATGCTAGCATCATAAATAAATTTAAAATTTCATACATGCCACCAAAAATAGTATCATCGCATTTTTGTTTCATTTCTCTGTGCTTACAGGTACTAAACGGTTATCATATTTGAGCTGCATAATTTCAGGCAGGCTTACAATTTTCCTACAAAAATTTTTGTATGAAAAATTGGCCATAATTTTCCTACTTGAAAAGGCAATTATGAATTCTGCCAATGCTAGTGATACTGTCCATTTTATTCTTGTTTATGATACTGCATTTTGTTTTTGCTGTTTTGTTGTAAATAATGTTTACTGCCCGATTTATCAATCACAAAAGCAACACTTGTTTATTCTAAAAAAATTATTTTGAAAAACGAGGAAAGCATAAAGGAAAAAGAAAAACTGTTGCCCAGGGTAGCATATGTTAAATCTGTTAATACTTGAGTGTATATTATTCCAATCTTTTTAAATATACATTTGGGTATTTGTATAATTTTCAACTTAGCTAGTAATTATATGTTACTTACTATTTTGTAACCTTCAACATGATGGTTTTTCTGTGTCATTAAATAGTCTTCTACATGAGGTACTTTTATCATTTAATATCAAGTGAATGTTTAATCAATATCCTGTTGTTGGCTATTTGTAGGGGTTTAGTGTATGGGCTTCGGAACAAAACAAACATGAGTTTGAATCTCTGGGGTAGCATTACCTAACTCAGTCCTGTCATGAGCATTAAATGAGGTAAGTATATATGTTAAGCCTTCAGTGCAATGCTCAGCATATCATAAGAGTTCAATCGATGACAGCAAACTACTGAGTCAGAGTTTAGGAAAATTAAGAACAGGGAGCAGTATATAATATGACAAATAAATAAACTAGTTCTATTCTATGTCCTGATAAGGCTGAGTGAGAGAGAGAAGGGGAAGGGTAAAATGTGCAATGGGTGAGGGTGGGGTGGGGGGATATACAGAGTGAGTTTTTATGAGGGAGAAAGCGGGCAGCATTTTATTTTCTTTAGCCCCCTTGGTTGCTTTCAAAACCAGTCTGACAAGATTACAGTCTGTAACTTGTTCTGCTTCTTTAGAAAGTCTTTTGCATCTCCAGGTGCTCCCCAGGTGATAGGATCTCCTGAATTTGAGAGGAAGTTGGGAGAGAACTTTTAACATCTTATTTTCTTCTTTGCTGAGGTTTTTTTTTTTTTGCACATTTTGCACAGCCAGAGTTCCCATGGGAACTGACAGGACATCTGAGGAGAACTTAATTTACTGTGAGCCAAAGGAAGCTAAGGAAAGGCCAATGTATGCCCCCACCAGCAATTTTTTTTACCACAAAATTCTCTGAAAGGCTCAAACTTGAAACTCAGAATCAAAGAATCTCAGTTTCCTGAACTTACCTATCTAACCGTAACTGATCATCAGATAGAAACAAATGTTGGATGGCCTACTTTTCAGTTCCCCAATGAATGCTCAACTAATTAATTCGCATTTTAAAATATTCTTTGCTCCCCCCACCCAGTTTGGCACATTAGCTTTTAGAAGCTGGGCTGTTAATTGAGGAGGTGTTGATGAATTCAGGTATTGATTAAATTTAGGTAATACTATGCAGTGGATTTATTTCTAATCCCATAGGTAGCATATTTTGTTTAAAGTACTTTGATACTTCAAGTGAAAGATTTGTTATGATTTGTATTATAGAGTGATGCTTCTTGTTTACTCATATCAAAATCAACATTTAAGCAATGACGTGTTTACTCTGGTATTAAATATGGAGTATGTTGAAAACAAAATGAAGTAGAAATGCTGCTTTATTTAAAAAGGTAGGCAAAATGTAAAACAAAAAAATTGAGCAAACTGGTAATGCAATTCCAATGTCATATTGTTATACTGTCCCTTTCGCATAGTGTAACATTTTAAGTTTCCACTGATTTTAAATGATATGTCTTTCAAAATTAAGTGCAATTACCAAAATATTTGATAAAAGGTCTGATTTTATGTACATCCTCAGCAATAGTGTCACTTGTCATCTCAGAAAAATTATCTGCCAGTTCTTTGATTTCATCATGGAAAGTCAGTGCCTCGTTTTTAGGAAAGTATTGAGGTTTTATTTTTCTTTTATAAGCATTTAAACTAAATTCCCTGATGTAGATGAAATCTATTTTCTCTCCTTATTCATTAGACCAGAACAAGTATTCAAAACCACCTCTATGATATTCCTTCTTGCTACTTGATTCTTCATTAGTTAATTATTTTGAGGACTAAAGCGAGTTAGGTTTAAGATTCATTTCAGCTCTATAGCCTGGAAAGCAAATTCTGATTTTTAACCATTTTTATTGTCTTTATCACTTTATCTTTCCTTCTCATCAATCACTTCAGTAAGGATAGCATTCCCAGTGATAAGAAAAAGGGGATGATTCCTTTGCAATTTTTACATATACATGTCTCCTCATGCACTCTTTTTTTTAATCTTAAGCTTGCTTTAAAACATAATTGATGAGCAATGGAATGTCATCAGTTTTGGTAGTTCTAATCATCTTGCTATTGTTTACCATCCTATTTTCTTAGTTCTTGACTTTGGAAAGCTTTGCAAACCTCTGGTCTTGATCTTTCTTCTTTATGGGTAACCCCATTGACTTCTATCTGAGATGGTTTATTTGCCAAATTTTTGGTCTGTTTTTGCAGTATATATACAGCTATGATAGTTTTATTAGTTAAAAATAAGGAAGGAGGAACATGTGGGTACCAAATAAAAAATGGTTGGTTGATTACAAGCCTTTTGGAGAATTACACACAGGGAATCTAGTCTTCCCTGTTGTCAATAATATATGGGTCACTGCTTTTTAGGAATAACAATAACTAATGTTACCTTAGAACATACCTTAACTATGATGATCTTTCATGTTCCTTTTGTAGTTATTTTTTCTGATTATGAAAACTATAGGTTTATTATAATAAGTTTGGCAAGTATAAAGGAAAAATAAAAGTAGTTCAAATGACATTTGGGGGTATTTTCTTTTACTTATACATATGTCTTTATATTTGAATCAATCCATATGTTCTTTTTTTTAGACAATTGACAATAAAACTTAAACATCTATAAATGAACATTTATGTATTGATTTTAATGACTTTATGTCATTTCATTCCATGATTGCATAATTTATTTAAACTATGTATTTTCATCTTAAATTTTTACTAACTATGGTGATGAGGTTTGTTTTATGTTTTAAACAGGCCATACTACATGATGATATCATCTAGATTCTCTGAGTCCTACCATATCACAGTCATCTAGATCTGGGAGGATATAAAGGTTAGAAGAGTTAAAGACAAAAAGTTGCTACGTCTATTTATTGACAGGGTTCAGTACTTTCTTAGACCAGGACTTGGTCATTTAATAAGGATATTAGAATTTTTCCTTTTTCAAGCCGTGTGTATTTTATTCCCCTTAAAAGGTCAACCTGTTTTGGTTCCTGGGATTTTAAACTTTAATTTTATTCCTTTTTTATCTTAAATATTATTGAGTCTAAGTCTAATGGTTAATTTCTTAGTCCTTTATTTTAAAATAGCAATAAATATTCCCTTTTTTTCAATTTTTAAAAATTTTGATTTGCTTTCATACAGATCAGCAAGAGATATGGTTATAGGGTGGGTAGTTTTGGAGAGAACCAGAATCAATAACAGAAGTTAGAGGTCTCTCTACATCAGTCTTCTTATTAACTACCCTCTCAGCCACTTCACTCACTGTGTCATCCACTTATTTTAAGGGCAACTTCTAAAATGACACGTGTTTGAAGATCCCTGGGCTAGGTGTCCTGGACTGTAATTCTGTCCAGGTATATAATAGACTTAAGTTATTGAAGTGATGTTGATAGTGTACCTTTTACTGTAGTTTCCTATTCTCACACTGAAGATATTTTTTTTTTCTGATAATTAGGATTCTAGTAGATATGTAAATTTGGAGAAGTCACATAACTTCTCTGAATCTGTTTCATATTGTAATGTATGCTTGTTCTAGGTGATAACAGTAGTCCCATTCATTCTAATATAAAATAAGTTATTTGGCCAGGCGCGGTGGCTCACGCCTGTAATCTTAGCACTCTGGGAGGCTGAAGCGGGAGGATTGCTCAAGGTCAGGAGTTCAAAACCAGCCTGAACAAGAGCAAGACCCCGTCTCTACTAATAATAGAAAGAAATTAATTGGACAACTAAAAATATATAGAAAAAATTAGCCGGGCATGGTGGTGCATGCCTGT
>CAUYRT010038274.1:0-18646 GCA_963574885.1 Lepilemur ruficaudatus
TGCACATAAACTTGAAAACATGGAGGAAATGGACAAATTCTTAGAAACACACAGCCTCCCTAGGCTTAATCAGGAAGAAATACAATTCCTGAATGGACCAATATCAAGTACTGCAATTGAAACAGCAATAAAAAAAAAAACTTCCTAAGAAAAAAAGTCCTGCACCATATGGTTTCACGCCTGAATTTTACCAGACCTACAAAGAAGAACTGGTGCCTATCTTGCAGAAATTATTCCATAACATCAGGAAGGAAAGAATCCTCCCTGACATGTTTTATGAAGCCAACATCACCCTGACACCAAAGCCAGGAAAGGACTCAAAAAGAAAAGAAAACTACAGACTAATATCTTTTATGAATATATAACAGATGCAAAAATTCTCAATAAAATCCCAGCAAATCAAATTCAGCTGCTCATCAAAAAAATAATCTATCACAACCAAATAGGCTTCATACCAAAGATGCAGGGATGTTTCAACATATGCAGCTCTATAAATGTAATTCACCACATAAATAGAAGCAAAAACAAAGACCATATGATTCTCTTAATAGGTGCAGGAAAGGCATTTAACAAAATTCAGCCCTCTTTTAAGATAAGAACACTTAACAAAATAGACATAGATAGGATTTACATCAGAATGATAAAAGCCATATACAACAAACCCACAGACAACATTATATTGAACAGAGAAAAAATGAAAGAATTCTCATTTAGAACTGGACCAAAGTTGCCCACTCTCACCATTTATATTTAACATAGTGTTCAAAGTCCTAGCCAGAGAAATCAGTAAGGAAATCAAGGGAATCCAAATGGGGGCAGAAAAGGTCAAACTATCTCTATTTGCTGATGACATGATCTTATATCTAGAAAACCCCAGAGATTCTGCCAAGAGACTCCTGAAATCAATAAATAAATTCAGCAAATTCTCAGGGTACAAAATTAATGCACACAAATCAGTAGCATTCTTATATGCCAAAACAGTCAAGCTGAGAACCAAATCAAAGATTCAATAGCTTTCACAATAGCAACAAAGCAAATAAAATACCTAGAAATATATTTAACTAAGGAGGCGAAAGATCTCTACAGGGACAACTACGAAACACTGAGGAAAGGAATAGAAGAAAATGTGAACCTATGAAAAAACATATCATGCTCATGGATCCACAGAATCAACATTATTAAAATATCTGTACTACCCAAAGTGATCTATAGAATCAATGCAATCCCTATTAAAATACCAACATCATTTTTTGCAGATCTAGAAAAAATAATTCTATGCTTCCTGTGGAACAACACAAGACCCTGTATAGACAAAGCAACCTTAAGAAAAAAGAATAAATTGGGAGGCATCAATTTCTCAGACTTCAAGCTATACTACAAGGCTATAGTAACCAAAATAGCATGGTACTAGCACGAGACCAGAGATATAGACCAGTGGAACAGGACTGACAACACAGACATAAAACCATCCTCATATAGTCATCTAATCTTTGACAAAGCAAACAAAAACATACACCAGGGAAGAGAATCTTTATTCAATAAATGGTGCTGGGAAAATTGGATAGCCACATGTAGAAGACTGAAACAGGATCGGCACTTCACACCTCTCACGAAACATCAACTCACAATGGATAACAGACTTAAATCTAAAGCATGAAACCATAAGAATTCTAGAAAATAATGTTGGAAAAACTTTTATAGACATCAGCCTAGGCAAAGAATTATGAAGAAAATTCTGAAAGCAATCACAGCAACAACAACAATAAATAAATGGGACCTGATCAAATTAAAAAGCTTCTGCACAGCCAAGGAAACTATCACTAGAGCAAATAGACAACCTAAAGAATGGGAGAAGATATTTGCATGCTACATATCCAATAAAGGGCTGATAACTAGAATCTGCATAGAACTCATTAAAATCAGGAAGAAAAAATCAAAGAACCTTATTAAAAAGTGGGCAAAGGACATGAACAGAAACTTTTCAAAAGAAGATAGACTATTGGCCAATAAACATATGAAAAAATGCTCAACACTTCTAATCATTAGGGAAATGCAAATCAAAACCACAATGAGATATCACTTAACTCCAGTGAGAACAGCTTTATCAAAAGTCCTAAACCAACAAATGTTGGTGTGGATGTCGAGAAACAGGAACACTCATACACTGCTGGTGGGACTGCAAATTAGTACAACATCTGTGGAAAGTAGTATGGAGATATCTCAAAGAACTAAAAGTAGAACTACCATTTGATCTAGCAATCCCACTATTGGGTATCTACCCAAAGGAAAAAAAGGCATTCTATAAAAAAGACATCTGTATCCAAATGTCTATAGCCCCACTATTCACAATTGCAAAGATGTGGAAACAACCCAAGTGCCCATCAATACAATACATGAGCAGATTAATAAAATGTGGTACTGTATATCATGGAGTACTACTCAATCATAACAAAAGGCAAACTACCTATTGTATTATCTGGATGGATCTGGAGCCCATTCTTCTAAGTGAAGTATCACAAGAATGGTACTGATCTATCAACACTAATGTGCACTTATGGGAAGTAACATTCACAGAGTGTCAGCCTGGTGGGAGGGGGAAGAGAGGATGCATAAGTTCACACCTAGCAGATGCAATGTGTGCTGTCTTTGGGATGGGCATATTTGTAGCATTGACTTGGGTGGTGCAAAGGCAATGTATGTAACCAAAGCATTTGTACCACTGCAATACTACAAAATAAAAATAAAAAATAAATTTCTTAACCCCCCAAAATGACCCCCAAACAAAAACCTAGTTCCAGATGAATCCACAGACAAAGTCTACCATTCTATCAACTGTACAAAGAAGAGCTGGTACCAATATTACTGAAACTGTTCGAAAAAATCAAGAAGGGAATTCTTCCAGATTCTATGAAGACAATATCACCTTGATACCAAAGCCAGGCAATGGTTTTGACTTTCTTAGTAATTTAAGGATCCATATTTGAAGAATTTATTACAGTATAGGTAACACTTATTGCAACAAAATTTATTTCAAAATATGTTATTTGTTAGACTATTCTCACCCTACTTCAGTAACAAATGGTATGATTTTATTCATGCAGGTTGATGGTCTTAGAGCAGAACTGCAAATGTCATTTTCAAAATATCTACATCTCCATACCAAGAATGAAGTTTTTCAGAAATAGTTATCTATGAAAACAACGCAAATATGAAGAACTGCAGAAGAATCAAAAGAAGTTGGAACAAGATATACCTATATTTGTAAGTAATATGAAAAGGAATATATTAGAAAATGGGGAAGTAGAGCAATATAAACAGAAGAAGAAAAAAGAGGATGATTGGATATATTCAAAAACTTAAAAGAAGGCAATGTACAGGTTAGTAGTTTTTTTTATCAAGTAAGTTTATTTATCTGAAATGTGATTGCATTCATTTACTGCAAAATACATTTCATACACATACACAACATATGTCTTCCCTCTACTTCCCTTACAGCAATTTGTCTTATTGATTTTTAGAAGGAAGATGGCATCTTTTTCTCCCTTAAAATATTTGTTTCCATCATTATTATAACTACATTGATCTTTTAGAATAATGATTCTCCTTAGAGAGTCATTTGATTGTTAAGAACAATTGGCACAAAACAAGACTATTAGGAAAAGAAAAAATTGTGTCTTAGAAGTTATGCCATATTCTTCAATTGTTCTTAAGTTACATAGTGTCCCAACCCGCGGATACGTTATTCGCAGAACCTGGAGGAAGGAGCGGGAGTTGGATGGGACAAGAGACGCGAGAGATGGAGACAAGACAGTATTCTGATCAAGTCTCATTTATTGAGCATGAGGTTATAGCTTTTATAGACAAGTGAGAGGGGAACGCCCAGTCACAATGCAAATTAGGTGAAAAAAGGACTGACCAGTCAAGAAGCATTTGAGGAGCTGCAGCTTGCAGTTCTCAATTAGGTCCAGTATGTAAACGAGGCATCCAAAGCACCCAATCAGGGGATAGCAAATGCAAAACCATGTCATTGGCTGCAAAGCGAAACTTATCATTCCAGGGAAACAGAAACTTAACTTCAACTATGAGGGGGAAGGTAAGGCTTAGGCAAATATGGCCAAGCCTCATGGCTCCCGACAATAATGGCTATTCTGACAGGGGTAAGGTGGTATCTCACTGTGGCTTTAATTTGCATTTCCCTGATAATTAGTGATGCTGAGAATTTTTTCATGTTTGGCCATTTGTCTATCTTCTTTTGAGAAAAAAAAAAATTGTTCATGTCTTTTGCCCACTTTTTGATGGAGTTATTTGTTTTTTCTTACTGACTTGCTTGAGTTCTTGTAGATCCTGGATATTAGTCCTTTTTTGGATATATAGTTTGCAATAATTTTCTCCCATTCGGTAGGTTGTCTATTTACTCTGTTGATTATTTCCTTTGCTGTTCAAAAACCTTTTTGTTTAATTAAGTCTCATTTATTTTTGTTGTTGCTGTATTTGCTTTGGAGGTCTTATTCATAAATTGTATTCCTAGGCCATTGTCTAGAGGAGTTTTTCCTACATTTTATTCTAGAAATTCTATGGTTTCAGGTCTTACATTTAAGTCTTTAATCCATCTTGAGTTGATTTTGTATATGATGAGAGATAGGGATCAGTTTCATTCTTCTGCATGTAGCCATCCAGTATTCCCAGCAGCATTTATTGAATAGGGTATCCTTTCTCCAGTGTATGTTTTTGTCTGCTTTGTTAAAAATCAGTTGGTTGTGGCTCCACTGTTTTATTTTTGGGTTCTCTATTCTGTTCCACTGGTCTATTTGTCTACTTTTATACTGGTACTATGATGTTTTGGTTACTATAGCCTTGTAGTATAATTTGAAGTTGGGTAATGTGATGCCTACAAATTTGCTCTTTTTGCTTAGGATTACTTTGGCTATTTGGGCTCTTTTTTGCTTCCATATGAAGTTTAGGATTATTTTTTTCTATATCTGTGAAAAATGATGTTGCTTACATCAAAAAGACAAGAGGTCACAAATTAACAACCTAATATCACATCTTTAGGAACTAGAAAAAGAAGAACAAACCAAACCCAAAGCTAGCAGAAGAAAAAAAATAACAAAGCCCAGAGCTGAACTAAACAAAATGGAAACCAAAAACAAAACAAAAAACCAATATAAAGATCCATGAAACAAAAAGTTGGTTCTTTGAAAAGATAAACAAAATCAATCATTAGATAGATTAACCAAAAATAGAAGAGAAAGGACTCAAATAAGCTCAGTCAGAAATGAAAAAGGGAATATTACAACCGATACCACAGAAATACAACATACCATCCATGAGTACTATGAAGGCCTCTACACACACAAACGAGAAAACCTAGAGGAAATGGATACATTTTTGGAAACATCCAACCTCCAAGCTTGAATCAGGAAGAAATAGAAATCCTGAACAGACCAATAATGAATAGCAAGATTGAAATAGTAATAAAAAATCTCCCAACAAAAAAAATCCCCAGACCAGAAGGATTCACAGCCAAATTATACCAGGCCAACACAGAAGAACTGGCTCCTATTCTACTGAAACTGTTCACGAAGGAGGGAATCCTCCCTAACTCATTCTATGAAGCCAGTACCATCCTGATGCCAAAGCCAGCAAAGGACACAAAAAAATAAAATCACAAACCAATATCCCTTATAAATGTTATTGCAGAAATCCTCAACAAAATATTAGCAAACTGAATTCAACAGCATACTAAAAAGATAATTGAATTTGGTTTGCTATATGATCATCTCAATAGATACAGAAAAAGCATTCAATAAAATCCAACATCCCCTCATGATAAAAACCCTCAACAAACCAGACATAGAAGAAACATACCTCACAATTATAAGAGTTATATATGACAAACCCAAGCCAACTGAATTCATATTGAATGGGGAAAAGCTGAAATCGTTCCCTCTAAGAACTAAAACAAGACAACGGTGCCCACTGTTACCATTCCTATTCAACACAGTACTGGAAATCCTAGCCAGAGCAATCAGGCAAGAAAAAGAAAGGGCATCCAAATCAGGAAAGAGGGGGTCAAACTATTCCTGTTTGCTGATAACATGATCTTATACCTAGAAAACGCTAAAGATTCCACCTAAAGCCTCCTCGAACTGATAAATTCAGTAAAGTCTCAGATTACAAAACCAATGTACACAAATCAATAGCATTTCTATATACTAATAACAGTCAAACTGAGAGTCAAACCAAAGTTAATAGCATTTACAATAGCTGCAAAGAAAATAAAATACCCAGGAATAAACTTAACTGAGGAGGTCACAAGGAGAACTACAAAACACTGATGATAAAAATCACAAATGACACAAACAAATGGAAACCAGCCCATGCTCATGGATTAGAAGAATCGACACTGTTAAAATGCCCATACTGCCCAAAGCAATTTACAGATTCAATGCAATTCCCATCAAAAACATTATTTTAATAGCTACTGAGTATTCTATCTAGGATTTATTAATACTCATAGTTTGAAGTATGCATCTCAAAATGTGAACAGTGGTTACCACTACATAGTACGGCTAAGCATGCTAATTCTCTGCATCATATTTTTTTGCATTTTACAGAATCTTGACAATGAACATTTATTGCTTTAAAATTTTAAAAAATATGGCAATAACTGACTCAAAACAATCACATAATCAGAAAGATGAATTGAACTAAAGAAATTTAGATTTGGGAAAAAGTGACCAAAAAGGATGTGATGAATCCAAAGCACACAAGAATGAGCTTGTCCAGGGTCCCACAGCCAATCAGTCAATTGCCCAGCCCAACCTCTGCCTCCAGGATCTTGACAGGGCACACTTCTCTCAAAGATGTCTTTATGGATACAGATGGCACTCAGTGGTTTGACAGATGTAGTTTTATTGAGGAATGCATCTGGTAAACTGCTATGTTAAGAACCTAACAGATCCTTATTTTCTTCTCAAAATCTTGAGAGATATTATGAAGCAATGAAAGTACTAAAAGCTAAAGTACACTTTACTGGAGTCTATATACATTATAATTAGACCTCAAGTGATACCTTTCATACTTGCTGCACTATTTATAAGCTTGCTGGTTATATACTCTTTTTTTTAATCCCCCACAGGGCCTCACATAGTACTACCAACATAATGGTGTCCAACAGGGCCTTTTGCTGTTGTTTTTTGCATTTGCTGTTGTTGTTTTTTGTTTTTCTAAAAAAACTAATTTTAATATTTATCATTTTAATTCATGCCAAATAGTAATAGAAACAAAAATAGCATCCCCTTCCCTCCCCTCCCTATTGGTCCCTGGTCTTATACAGTCATAAGAAGACATAAGAAAAACCATGTTAGACTTGTTAAGCTATTTCTTCTGTCATTTACCTGTATATTCCCAAGTGATATGCATGTGCTGTTATTTCTTAATTACTTATTTTAGACATTATCATTTGTCTTCCTGTTCTGACAGACATAAATGTAGCTCAAGTGTACTTTTCTCTCCCTTTCCTATGCCCTCAGTATAATTATACCACAGTTGTTGGGTTTACATTATTATTTGTATCATGTACATAGTATTCACATGAGCCAGGTAGCATACAACTTTTTCTTAAATTATCATTTCTTTAAAAATAACTTAGTTTTCTACATACCAGTCCTGTAGTCTTCCAATGTGCTGTATGAGCTGCCACAAGGCTCTCTGTCTCAGCAAATCCATTGGTTCCGTGACTTCCCACTGAGCCCTCTGTCTTCTTGCTCTGCACTGACTTGTGTGCTTCCTGGACCTGTGGCACAACTTGCTCCGAGTCCCATATTGGATTTCCTCCTTTTAAGTCCCGCGCCTTCCATGCAACTGGTTTACAAGCTTACTTTCCTGGAACAATTCCTCTGCTGTCATTCTAGGAGAGGGCAAAGATGGTAAACTTTTGAATGCTTGAATGTCTACAAATGTCTTTCAGTTGACTGAAAGTTTAGCTGAATATAGACTGGTAGGTTGAAAACTATTTCCCGCTGATTGTGGGGATAATTTTTTCTTTGGTTCCCTAGATCTGTTGGTGAAAGTATGCTGTCATTCTGGCTTTCCTGTCCTTACACATGACCTGTATACTTCTCTCTGCACAGCACTGTCCAACAGACATAGAACACAAACCATCTATGTCATTTATAACTTTCTAGTAGCATTTTAAAATAAAGTAAGAAAAAACAAGTAATGTTAGTTTTAATAATGTTTTATTTAGCCCATGTCAAAAATATACTATCTTTTCAACATGAGAGCAATATAAAAATTATTAATACAATATTTTACATTTTTTTTTACTACGCCTTCAAAACCTGGTGTACATTTTATGCTTACAACACATCTAGTTTCTGACTAGCCACATCTCAAGTGCTGAACAGTCACTATGGCCGGTGGCTACCATACTGGACAGTGTGGACTTACCAGCTTTCAGGATTTTCTCTTGATCCCTAATATACTGCAATTTCCAGCCAATATATGTCTAGATGTGGGTCCTTTTCATTGTTCTGGGCAGCTATTGGGCCCCTTCAATCATACAGTGGACTTATACACTGGAATTCTGAGAGGTTTGCTTGAAGAAGAAGAATGAAGAAGGAGGAGCATGAAGAGGAAGAGGAAGGGAGATGGATGAAGGAAAAGAAGAATATTCTTATTATTACGATTTTTATGCCATTTCTTCCCATCCTTTTTTCAGTTCCTCTTTCTGAAACACCTGTTAGATATCAGAACTTCTGGGTTGATTCTTTAAATTAATTACTCTTTCTCTACTATCCTTTTCCATTTTACTTCCCTTTTGTTCTACTCTCTGGGAAATTACTATTACACTCTAACCCTTATTTGATGTTTTTAGTTCAGCTGCCATCATCTAAAATTTCTTGAATTTTTTCTTGTTCGCTCTTATATCATAACACCTGTTTCATGAATGTAATTATCTTCATTTGTCTGAGGATATTAATAAAGGATTCTTAAAGTCTTATTCTGTTTTCTACATCATTTCTGTTTCCTCTAATTTCTGTTCTCCAGGTATTTCTTTGTTTTGATCTCTCTGCCTTTGAGTAGCCAGGAGAGTTAGCAGTAGGGCCTATCCCTGACAACCAGAAATAATCTAGGAACAGCTTAAGGAAGAGTATTTCATTGTTCAGTATGCAACTTTAGTGTGAGTATTTCATTAAGAGTGCAGATTTAATTTTAACTCTCCCTCCTTCCCTCATTCTTTTTCTTAATCTCTGAGCCACACCTCTCCTGGTTGTCTCGTGTCTGTGTCTGGAGGATCCACTACCCTTCAAAGCCTATGGAAACCTACAGTCTCTGGCCTGTGGCAAAAGGCGTCATGATCCCCGCACTGCACGTGTTGGCGGAGGGAGCCACATAGCCGGCCACGCGCTTAGTCGCATCTGCATTTGTGCCCTGCATAGGCCCTCCGTGCTGGGGGTCAGTGTTATAGTCCAGAACGTGAGAAAAGACCACCTCAAAGACCCAATTGAATCAAATTTCAAGTTTATTAGCTGGCCAGCGACTACCCTCTGCACGATGCGAAAAGGCTGTGCAGAGAGCAGTGCCAAGCCAGGAGGGGCCGGCCCTTTTAAAGGCAAAAAAACACACTCTAAAGAATTACCTAATTGTGCAAGCACAGTTGCAGAGGCCAAAAAAAGCGTTGACACATTCTCATCTTGTTTTAGCGGTATCAGGGGGAGTTGGGAACCTTCCGTAGTTTTGAGGTGGGTTTTGTAGGAGTTACCAGTTGCAGCTAAAATTTAACTCTGAAGCAGTATGATTACAGACAATATTACTCTTAGTTAAAAATATATTTCACATTCTGCTATCTAAGCCAGAGCACAGCTGTCGGGTGCCTCTGCTCTCCAGGGCGTTTGGACCCTGAGCTGCTATTTTATCTAGTTGTGCATTATGCACTGCCCTTCCCCTTAGTTTCTAAGCTTAGACATACTAGCAGAAGCAAGATGGCAGGTTTGGAGTCAGATAAGGGCCAGCTGAAAATTTTCCATTACAGAAGCTAATGGCTGGTTATTGGAGGCCTATGGTCCCTAGGCCTTAACACTCAGCTTCTTCCACTCAGTGAAATCAATGACTTCTGCTCCATGGCTCCTCCCCTCCGAAAGTATCTGTGGAAGTCCCTTGTCTGTTCATGTTCCCTTCCTGTTTTCTTTATCATATTTAATGTATTTTTATTTATTCTGTTCCTCAAATTTTAATGAGGTCTCAGGAGGAAGAGATTAAAATGGTTACTGTATCATCTGCAATTGAAAGTCCTCCATTACAGACTTTGTATGTATACTCTGCTCCTGATTTTTGGTTAGAAAAAGTAATAATTATAGCATCCATCATGAAAGCTATGTCTACATGGCATACTATAATTTGCAAAATGGTCTATGGTTATATTCAGTACAATACACCAAAACCAATACACTATGAAATATTTTATTTCGGCATAATCATTTCATGAAGTATTTGATCATTACACCTATTTTTGAAAGACAGATATGAATAACATTCAGAACAGTACCATGATTATTTTCTTTCCTGATTGCTAGCACAATTTGGTTGATAGCAATCGTTCTGGGAAATTTTTTCCGACATTTAAAAAATATAAATGAAGATTTGGTTGGTAGTCAGAAAATAACCTTTCCAGAAAGAAATTGCTATGTTTAAAAAATATAAACTAAAATTCTTAGCTTCGTTTTACGCAAAATTAGATTTTTAAGTTTTATTTACTCATTAATATTTTATTTATGTTATTTTTACTTAATAATTAAATAATTTTTATGTACTTGTCAGGATTCTTCAGAAAATAGAGGGTATACTCTTCCAGGATTTAGAAGAGAATCTCCTGAAGGGCCTATTTCCGGAGGTGTGGGCAGGGTTACAGGAACCAACAGGAGATGTTGAAGGCCCAGGGGCCAGCAAGAGTGGCCTGAAAGGGCCAGGGCAGGAAATGGTGTTCGTGGTCAGTGAGCGCTTGAGCTGTCATCTCAGTGGATTCAGCCCTGGACAGGCAGGGAGAGTGTGGAGGTAGAAATCACCTGGCACCTCTCTCTTCTTGCTCCCAGACCTTCCTTCACCTATTGACTAAACCCAACCAAAAGCAAGAGAAGAAGGACACGTGTGGGACGTGCCCACCCACAGGGGCCCCGGCCCTGAGGCTCAGAGCTAGAAAAGGACAGAGAACTAGAGAGCAGGGTGGGGAAGGGGGCAAAGGAGCAGAACCTGTTGCTCACAGTACAAACTTGTCGGTGTGGGCTTAGTTTGGAGAGAATCTAAAAACTATTTGGTAACTGCAGGACTTGGGATAATGGTATCTCCCATTCCAACTGCTCTCTGAGGTTTCAATTCACTATTCTCTTTAGGTTTAGAAATTCTATGTGCCAAGCAAGGACTACTTGGTGATTCTGTTTGAAAAGAAACTATTTTACACATTTTAGATTTTCTGACGAGAGATGGAAATTATAATTTCTTCACAATTGAAGCAAAACAGAAATTTTTATATTTTTCCTTAAACACTTTATATAGTGTTAACAATTTAATTTAAAATGTAAGTGAAAATCCAATTATCAAGTCTACAATTCAAAACTTCTCATTTAATTTGCTGACTTCTTTGTGCTTTACATTTGAAATTTAATGATCACTCAATAAAATATTTCTGTTGATTTTCTTTTATTACCTATGGAAGATGGCACTTTTAGCAAAGTCTTAAGCATGTTAATAAAAATTCACTTTATTATTATTTTTTACTTTGCTTTCATGGAGGTATTTGAGGGTTAATCTTTTGGCCCTTTCACATGCAGAACTCCTTTGAGTTCAATGGGTGTTGTATGCATGGAGGAACTTGAGAATTGGGCCTTTGGTTTATTTCTGGAATATTCACTTGAATTGCCTCTGCTTAGTTTTCAAAAGGTGGCTTCCCGGTTCTCTATTCATTTGTGAACTGCCCTTCTCTTTCCCTTTGTAAATTTGGACAATTCACAATTCAAAATTCCGACCCTCTCTTTGGTTTCCAGAAGTTCTGGTCTATGAAGCACAGTTGCTTAGCAACAGGTTAACTAGCTGTTCCTCTCTGTGGTGGACTACAAAAGAGCTGATCAGAACCTCCACAAACTCTTATATACCAAAGGAATATAAACGCAATTTCTTACACTATTTTATTGATGGACTGTATAATGTAATGTCTGTCTTTAAACTGCAGCAAGATAGAAAATGTATGTTTTAAAATCAAATGTTTCTTATTAAAATTTGCATGCTTGATTTTAAAACAATCCTTTTGCTTAGAAGTATTCCTTTTAGTGAAATAAATTTATCCCCTACATTTAAACCAAAGAAAATGGACACGATTTTAAGCTGAGTATAAAAACTCCAAAATATCTTTTATTATTAAAGTTTGTTTCTTATAAATAGTGTTTGGAATAGAAAGAGTGGTGAAAAAATAATCTTCAGACATTTTGCATCAAATTAAATATACAGCAGAAGCTAGTTTGGGATCACAAATGCAGTACTATGACACTTTGATAAATCAAGGAGTTTTAAAAAACATCTTTAAGAAACTCTAAAGTGAAATTCTATTCAACTGAGGAACAAATAAAACTAGGGTAAATCTGGTAGTTTCTTATTTAGCAATAAAGAACCATAACATTGCGGATTCTTTACCTGCCAAACTGTTTTAAAAATCCCTCTTGCTAGAGAAGGAGAGAAAAAAAGTATGTTTAAACTACTTGGGAAACACACACGCACACACATAAGTGCGCACACACACACACAAAATAAAAACCCCTCAAGTTTAAATTTTATACGATTTTTAAAGTTTGGAGACATCTTGTACTGGCCAAGATGGAGTAAGCACACTACAGCTTAGCTCTCCCACTCATCAGAACTAAGAATTCTGGACAAAACTAGATAACAACTCCCTGAGGACTCTGGAAAATAAACAAGGCAGGCAAATTGGAAGGGTGGGGGTGATAACATGTGAACAAGCCACTGATACAGGAATGCGTTTTCCAGTTTTCTGTTTTTTTGGGGGGGGGGGGGCTGGAGACCTTGGGTGGGGGTACTGGGAGAAAAAAGAGGGGAAGGGTGGCGGTTAGTTTTCTGTTCTTTTAATCCTTTCAGCTTTGACACAAAGGTGGCCCGGTTGAGGAACTCCCCAGTTGAACCGCAAAATATCCAAGAAAAGCCTTGTCTTTCTGCCCCCACCCCCGCCAGGACCAGGAAAAGGAGCCCTTGTGAACAAAAGTATGCAGGGGAAATCCCTATGTTCTCTTTTCTCTCTCTCTTTCCTTTTTCTTTCCCAATCTTGTTGTGAGGGAGACCCTAGTCAATGTACTGTGAAAAAACAGGACAGGCAACAAAAACTCCAAGATGTTCTTGTCAGCCAAGTGGTGTGTGCTGGGAATCCTAGAGAGGAGAGAGCTACTAATTTTGTGTATGAACTGGCATAAGTCCTGGACTCAGATCTAAGCCGCACATGCCCAGACCCAAGGAGTGAATAAAGTCTTGGAGACTGCCACTGGAACCATCACCACGGCGGGAGAGACAGAATTTGCAGTCTGAACCTCACCGGGTTGACTGCCAGCTTAAATCAATATTTTCCAGGGGATTTTAATAGGTTGCAGATTCTCACAACATGCTCTTCAAAATATTCAGGATATAATCCAAAATTACTAGATATTCAAGGAACCAGGGAAGTATGACCTATCCACAATAGAAAAGAGAATTAACACATGTCAATCCAAACATGACTCAGATGTTGGATCATCAGACAAAAAGTTAAAGCAACTATTAATATTATAACCATGCTCTTAGGATGAAAAGAAAGATAGAAGTTCTTGATAGAGACATAGAAGCTATGTAAATTCTGTATGGGAATTTTAGAACTGAAAAATAGTATTTCTGAAGCTAAAAAATGTAATGGATGGACTTACTAGGAGAATGAAAATAAAAGTAGAAGGAGTTAGTGACTTGAAGACAGATCCACAGAAATTAACCAGTTGGAGGAACACTGAGAATGTGGATTAAGTAAAACGAACAGAGCTTTAGGAACTTGTGAGACAAGATCAGAAGATCTCATATTTCTGTCATTGGCATCTCAGAAGAGAAGAAAGGGATTGGTACAGACATACACAAAAGATGTTTTTAGAAATAATTGCTGAAAACTTGCTAAATTTGATGAACAATATAAATATACATTCAAGAAAGTCAGCAAAATCCAAACAAGATTCACAGCACATCATAACCAAACTGCTGAAAACCAAAGATAAAAAAATCTTGAAAGTAGCCAAAGAAAACAACACATTGGTTATAGGCAAAAAACAATTTGAATTGCAGGCAATTGTGATGGCTAATCAAAAATCATGTAAGCCAGAATGCAGTAGAATGATATCTTTAAAGTACTCACAGAAAAGAATCATCAACCTAGAATTCTATATCAAATGAAAATGTTCTTCAGGGATTACTGAAGAACTCTAAAATATATCCACAAATTCATTGATGATCCTTCCCTCAGAAGTTGGAGTTTAATTCCCCTCCCCTGAGTATGAGCTATAATCAGTGACTGACTCCTAATGAATAGGGTATGGTAGAAGTGACATTTTATAATTCTGAAATTTTAGTTATTATAGCTTAGTTAATACCAGTCCCCTCACAACATGGTTCAAATTTGAGTTGCCAGGGTATATTAACTGTAATTGCATGAAGTACAAACTTTATGCTAGCTCTTCAGCCCACAACTTACTCCATAAATAACAGATGTACATCATGATCAGTGACTAATCATGTCACTTCTTTCCAAAGCCTGTGGGTGATTGGTCACTGTGCATCTGTGTCCAGTTCACACACAGACAGGAAAGTTTGAGTTGTGTCATAAACACAACTTGCCTCCCAGTGATAAACCTCCCATTCCATTTTCAAAAAATGGCTATTCAAAAGAGAAAATTGACCAACAAAAGTAAAAGTACAGCAAAGAAATGAAAACTGAAAACACTCAAAGTGAAACGCAAATCAAACATAAATGAGGTTGTTGAAGAAATAGTTGACCGTCGGGATGCTGACACTGCTGCCATTTCAGAGGCTCTCCATGGGCAAGCCAGGGGAACATAATGAAGGTGAGTTTACCAAATAAATGAGGAGAGTGGTTGTGATGAAAGGATGAAAATGCTCCAGAGGAAGGGATTTCGGCAAAAACTTTCACATTAAAGGGACTTGGAGAGACTTCACAACATTGAAATCTCAAAGAATAAAATGTTGGAAGCTGATCGAAATTCAGGAACATGACGAGTTGTTAAAACATAGCAAAGATGCTGGCTTCATACCATCAGGTATACAACTTAGGAAGAAGACAAGCACTGTTCAAATGCCTCTTGATAAGTTTTTACGAAGACATCAAACACTTTAATTCCTAGGGTTGCTGATGTTTAAAATTACAGTGTACAAAAATATTAATTTTACTATTTTATTTCCTTATATATTTATAACTAACAGTATAAGAGTCTTTAATGTTTTGAAAGGAATTTTTAAAAGCCACAAAATACTGAAATTTTACCCATTGATTATTAACAGCACAATGTCAATATTAATGACACAGTGTCAGCTTGGATGGTCATTTGTTACAATTCCAATCTGCTGTGCAAAGTGAGGACTGTCTGTTTTTTGTTGGGAGACTGTATTCTGCTAAAATGCTCCAAGGAATGTTTCATTTTTTTGTTTTATCAGGCACTCAACCTGGTTAGCCACAGACTGCAAATCCTTCCTTGCCTTCTGTTGGTGGTGGTCCCCCTGTCAGTTCAAGGCACTGATGTGTGCTCTTTGGGCTCTGCCTTTGGCATGTGCAGCTCTGGGCTGAGCATGGGCCTGTGTCAGTTCATGCACAGAATTAGAGAATTCTGTGCCAGGTCTCTCCTCTCCAGGATTTGCCCCAACACTCCCTGGCTCCCAGAAGTCCCCTTTTCCTGGTGCTCTGGCTTAGAAAGATGATGCTTCTCTCAGGTTATTACCTGCCCACACTATCCCGATTTTGCCAAAAGCAACTGCCCTCGGGCATGAAACAGAGAAAAAATAAAGATGGATGCCTTCCACATTCTTCAGACCACAGGATTACTTCTTCCTGCTTTCTCTGCTGAAAAGACAGGTTTTCTCTCAGAGGTACAGTTCACTGTGACACTGCTTTGATCTCAGCAGTACTTTTCCACGACTAGGGTCATCTTTAACTCAGGACTGAGAGAAAAAAAGATTAAAAATGAAAGAAAACAAACGAAAACAAAAAACCAGGGATTACTGCCATATTAGCCAGCTTGCAAGGGCCCCATTAACCAGAACTTTTAAAGAAAGTTCCAGACTGTTTTCCCACCAGCAGCATATTAGAATTCCAGTTCTTCCACATCCTCCTCAGAACTTAATAGTGGGCAGTCTTTTAATTTTAGTCATTCTAAATAGAGGTGTAGTAGTATCTCAATGTGTTTCTTTAAACAGATGTATGAAGACATAATTAAGATACAATTTACCCACTGAAAGTGTACAATGGATTTTCGTATTTTTTAAGTGGGAGGGGCTTTTTCTCATTTTTTTTCTTTGTTGAAGTATACTTTACATATCATGCCTTTACCCCATTTTAAGTGTACAATTAAATGATTTTCAGTGAATTTACCAAGATGTACAGTTATTCACATAAATCAGTTTTAGAGGAATTCCTTTCCCCTATTGAGACCCCTAATTCCACTCCCCAACTACGTTTCAAGCATGTCCCACCCCTCCACAGTGCCCACCATGTCGCTCAGACGTGGGTTTACCCCCCGCCCCCCAATTCCCTAGTGATCACTCCCACCATTTGAGCCCAGAGTGTTAATCAGTCAATACCAATTTGATGGCGAGTACAAGTGGGGCCCATTCTTCTGGTCTTGTGTCACCTCACTTCGAATAATGGGCTCAAGCTTAATTCAGGATAATATAAGCAGTGCTAGCTCACTGTCATTTCTTAAAATTGAGTAAATTTCCATTGTGAACATATGCCAAATTTTAACAATCCACTAATGAATTGACAGGCACTTGGGTTGTTTCCATGACCTAGCGATAGTGAATTGTGCTGCCATAAACATTTGGGTGCAGATGTCTTTATCATAGAATGTCTTATGCTCTTTTGGGTAGATGCCTAATAATGCTATTGCTGGATCGAATGGTAATTCTATTTTTAGCTCTTTGAGGCATCTCCAAATTCTTTTCCACAAAGGTTCCACCAGCAGTGTGAGAGTACTCCTGTCTCTCCGTGGAATTTTCAGTTCCACCAGCAGTGTAAAAGTGTTCCTGTCTCTCCACATCCTCGCCAGCATTTGCTGTTTTGGGATTTATTGATAGAGGCCAATCTCACTGGGGTTAGGTGGTATCTCATTGTGGTTTTGATTTGCATTTCTCTAATGATTAGAGATGATGAACATTTTATTATATGTTTTTTGGCCATTATTCTGTCTTCTTTGGAGAAGTTTCTGTTCATCTCCTTTGCCCATTTATAAATGGGGTTTTTTGATTTTTTCTTGTTAATTCTTTTGAGTTCTAGGTAGATTCTTGTTATCAGACTTTTGTCGGAGATGTAAAGAGCAAATATTTTCTCCCATTCTGTAGGTTGTGTATTTGCTCTGGTGATAGTTTCTTTAGCTGTGCAGAAGCTTTTTAATTTGATCAGATCCCATTTGTTTATTTTTGTTGCTGCATTAATTGCTCTGGGGGTCTTCTTCAAGAATTCTTTGCCTAGGCCAATGTCTGAATGGGTCTTCCCAACCTCCTCTTCTAGGATTCTTAAGGTTTCCTGCCTTAGGTTTAGGTCTGTTAACCATCTTGAGTGTATTTTTGTGCGAGGTGAGAGGTAGGGATCCAGTTTCATTTTTCTGCATGTAGCTATCCAGTTTTTTCAGCACCATTTATTGAAAAGAGATTCTTTTCCCCAATGTATATTTTTGTCTGGTTTATCAAAGATTAGGTTACCATATGCAGATGGTTTCATCTCTGGATTCTCAGTCCTGTTCCAAGGATCAATGGTTCTGTTCTTGTGCCAATGCCAAACTGATTTGATTATTATTGCTTTATAGTACAACTTGAACTATGGAAGACTGATGCTTCCCAGTTTGTTATTTTTGCTTAAGATTGCTTTTGCTATCCAAGGTCTTTACAAATTTTGGTTTTTTGTAATATCATTTTAAATCTTTCTGTTTAATGCGTTTTATTCTCCTCTTTGGATATATTAATTATCTATGTAATTACCATACTTATAACTATTATCTATATTATCTGGATTCTATTACTCTTATCTGTGATTTTCTTTATTTCTAAGAATATTTTCCAGCAGCCTATAAAATTTTTTTGAGATCACACTTTACAACAATAATCTAATGTTTGACGGGATTTTTTTTGTTTACTTTAATTGTACTTATGATACATTTGTTAAACATTTTAGAAAAATTTTTTGTCATCTTATTTTATAATATATACACAAGAAATTACTTGATCTTTTCACCTCCTCACCATACCTCAGGTTACCCACTCAACATTTTCCAAAATAAACACATAGCAGATTTTTTCACTTTCCTTAAGAAATACTTTTGTGTCAATTACTTACAACTATAGCCTT
>CAUYRT010038275.1:0-14903 GCA_963574885.1 Lepilemur ruficaudatus
TCGAAGTCCTAGCAATAGCAATTAGGCAAGACAGTGGTATTAAGGTTATCCAAGTTGGTGCAGATGAGATCAATCTCTCGCTCTTTGCTGAATGTATGATATTATATCTAGAAAACCCCATGGATTCTTCCAAGAGACTCCTTGATTTGATAAATGAATTCGGTAAAGTCTCAGGTTATAAAATCAATACACACAAATCAGAGACTTTCATATACACCAAAAATAGTCAAGCCGAAACTCAAATCAAAAAGGCAATACCTTTCACTATAGCCTCCCAAAATATTAAATATCTAGGAGTAAAGTTAACAAAAGATACGAAAGACTTATACAAGGGGAATTACGAAGCACTAAAAAAAGAAATTGTAGAAGATGGAAAAAGATGGAAAAAACTGCCTTGTTCATGGATTGGTAGAATCAATGTTGTTAAAATGTCTATATTACCTAAAATGATCTACAGAATAAATGCAATACCCATCAAAGTACCATCTTCATTCTTTACAGAACTAGAAAAAATAATTCTTCATTTTGTATGGAACCAGAAAAGACCTTGTATAACCAAAGCAATCTTAAGCAAAAAGAACAAACTGGGAGGCATCAATCTTCCTGACTTCCAGTTGTACTATAAAGCAATAATAATCAAATTAGTTTGGTATTGGCACAAGAACAGAAGCATTGATCTTTGGAACAGGACTGAGAATCCAGAGATGAAACCATCTACAAATGATAATGTAATCTTTGATAAACCAGACAAAAATATACATTGGGGAAAAGAATCTCTTTTCAATAAATGGTGCTGGGAAAACTGGATAGCTACATGCAGAAAAATGAAACTGGATCCCTACCTCTCACCTCTCACAAAAATGCACTCAAGATGGTTAACAGACCTAAACCAAAGGCATGGAACCTTAAGAATCCTAGAAGAGGATGTTGGGAAGACCCTCTCAGATATCGGCCTAGGCAAAGAATTATTGAAGAAGACTCCCAAAGCAATTAATTCAGCAACAAAAATAAACAAATGGGATCTGATCAAATTAAAAATCTTCTGCACAGCCAAAGAAACTATCACTAGAGCAAACAGACAACCTACAGAATGGGAGAAAATATTTGCTCTCTACACCTCTGACAAAGGTCTGATAACAAGAATCTACCTGGAACTCAAAAGAATTAACAAGAAAAAATCAAACAACCCCATTTATAAATGGGCAAAGGAGATGAACAGAAACTTTCCCAAAGAAGACAGAATAATGGCCAGCAAACACATCAAAAAATGTTCATCATCTCTAATCATTAGAGAAATGCAAATGAAAACCACGATGAGATAACACTGAACCCCACTGAGATTGGCCTCTATCAAAAAATCCCAAAACAACAAATGCTGGCGAGGATGTGGAGAGACAGGGACACTCTTACACTGCTGGTGGGACTGCAAATTGGTGCTGCCTTCATGGAAAATCATTTGGAGATTCCTCAAAGAGCTAAAAGTAGAATTACCATTCGATCCAGCAATAGCATTATTGGGCATCTACCCAAAAGAGCATAAGACATTCTATGATAAAGACATCTGCACCTGAATGTTTATGGCAGCACAATTCACTATTGCTAGGTCGTGGAAACCACCCAAGTGCCCGTCAATTCATGAGTGGATTATTAAAATCTGGTATATGTTTACAATGGAATATAACTCAATTTTTAGAAATGACAGTGAGCTAGCACTGCTTATATTATCCTGGATTAAGCTTGAGCCCATTATTTGAAGTGAGGTGACAGAAGACCCGAAGAATGGTCCCCACATGTACTCGCCATCAAATTGGTATTAACTGATTAACACTATGGTGCTCAAATGGTGGTAGTGTTCACTAGGGATTTGGGGGTGGGGGTAGATCCACATGTGAGAGATGTGGTGAGCACTATAAAGGGAAGGGGCATGCTTGAAATGTAGTTGGGGATAGGTATTAGGGGTCTCAATAGGGGGCAGAAAATCCTCTAAAACTGATTTATGTGAATAGCTTTACAACTTGTTAAATTTACTAATAACCATTTAATTGTACTCTTAAAATGGAGTAAAAACATGATATGTAAATTACACTTCAATAAAGAAAAAAAAGATATGGATGCAAAACAAACAAAAAAAAAGAAACACATGGGGACTCAAACTTACTGATGGAGTAAGTTGAGCCACAGCTTTCACCTTACATTCTCTCTAGGCCACAGCAGGATCATTGAGCAGAATGGTGGGCACACCTGTTACACCATTTTAATTGTTGTATTTTCTCTCTCTTTCTCAACTCCCTCCTCTATCTTTCTGTCTCTGTCTCCCTTTTTCTCCTTTTCCTATATGCCAAGTGCATATATTTGAATTTACATAACTCACTTATGCATACGGTGTGACTCCACTGTATATCCATAGGATGAATTCCAAGAAGTGGAATTTTGGCATATACATGTATGCATATTTCTTCAAATCATATGTGTGTGTCTTTTATATAGATATATCTTTTAATTATGAAAAACTTCAAACATGTACAAAAGCAGATGGAATTACATAATGCACCTCCTATGGCTATCACTAGCCTCAACAATGATCAGTGCATGACCACTCTCATTTCATTTATGCCCACATCTACTTTCCCTCTTTCTGTAATATCATGAAGCAAATTGTAGACATCATAACATTTTATCTGTAAATAATTCAGAATATATTTCTAAAAGATTAAGGCTATTTTTAAAAACATGTCCACAATATAATTATCACATCTAAAAATGAGCAAAACTTAATTCTTACACAGTCTACAAATATCCAGTCAATGTTCGAGTTCAAATTATCTTACAATTGTCATAAATTGATTTTTGTTTGTTTGAATAATGCTCTAAATACAGGCTACAAGCTGTAATTGATTGATATCGCCTTTAAGTCACTTTTAATGTATAGGTTCCCCTTTATTTCTTTTTTCTTCTTACAATTTACTTTTTGAAGAAAATGGGTTATTTCCCTTGTATCATTTTTTTCACTCTAGATTTTGCTGATTGCATTCCCATTGCTAAGTTTAACATACTCTGCATTCTTCTGTGTTTTCTCTAAATTAGTAGTTGGTTTTAGAGGCTTAATCAGCTCCAGGTTTAAGTTTCTTTGCTTTTTGTTTTGTTTTTGGTGAAACTACATCATACATGGCTTTGCGCTGTCCATACTGTCTGATTATCTCTTTTTTTATTATGTTAGCAGCCATTGATGATCAAGTCTACATTCATTCATTCATTGGGTTGCCAAATGGTGATGTTCTTATTTTAGTATTCCTTCTTTGTTATCTGGAATATTTTTGTATATCTACTACTTGGTTATCCAGAGGTACAGTTTGTATAAGAAGGCAGGATAAGTACCTAATTCAGTAGCACCTATTAATATAATGAGTGACTATTTTTAAAAGTATAATGATGAATTCATGGACTTAAACATCTTTTATGTGTTTTATTCCATTGTTACTATTCATATTGAGGCTCTCATTGGCCTGGCCATTGGAAGACTTTTTAAGTTGGCTCCTGAGTCCTTTTTACATGAATCTGATAGTCTTTGAAAGCTTCCTTGCTAGACATGATAAGACATTTCAGGATCATCATGTAAATTTCCTGCCCCAGATCTGAAGACCCATATTTTTAGATACCAACATGGTACATAGTGAAAAGAGGATAGACTGTGATTGAATCCTGGCCGTACCTCATGCTGTCTGTATGACTATGGACAGACCACTTAATAGCTACCCACTTCAAGTTTCAATTTTATACATAGATGCTCAAAAATTCAGGTTCCCTCTCTGTTTCCTGATCTCTCCTTACTCAAGTGACAGCATCACATTTTCTATGATTACTTAGGCTTCTGTGTTTACAGCATGGAGTGTTTTCTTTCACAAGTGGTAGATATCCAATTTATACTTACAAACTGACCTTGAGGATAAATGCCATCAAATAGATGATGCCAACATGTGTTGAACTCTGTGAAAGTAGGCACTATCTCAATGCAGTTTTTTTTAATTTCATCTTTACTTTTCAAAGTACCCACTCACAAATATTAATAAATAGATTTTTTTTCTCACCATCTCTACCCCCTCCCTAGAATTGGGGCTATATGGTGATGCCAGCTTTCAGTTGTGTTAAAGAAGAAAGAAGAGCATGAATAATTCAAAAGTGTAATCCAAGGCAATGAGTCACTCTAAAGTCACTCATTTCAGTTTGAAAGACTATATGTGTGTGTGTGTGTGTATGTATGTGTATATATATATATACATATACATATATATATATATCAGATTTCCCTTCTTAAATTAGCTTTACTTACACTACTATTATAATGGCTTTTCATTCCTCAAGGTCACAGCAGCTAGAGAGGGTAATAAATCCAAAATATGCTGACCAAGCCACAGAAGCCAACTCAGGATGAAGTGTTTACCCTGGAAATTCTGCCCTGACACTCAAGTGTTGCTATGACACTGTCCTCAACTTGGGATCAGAATTAGGAAATTGCCAGGTGGCCTCAACGTTCCAGCCCTGGCAGCCAGGGGAGCAACAGCTGCTGCAAAGAGCACAACCTTTTTACAACTAACTAAAAGATACTGAATGAAGGTGGATAGAGTGGTGAGAAAAAGAGTCACCTCATTTAAGCAGTATCCTGTGGTGGCCTTCAGCTTAGCATCTATTATAGGGTGAATTGGGACTTTGAGAGAGCTCACTGAAGAATATTTTTGCCTTGTGGCTGCCTTCCCCAAAGCAACCAGTGAACAGTTCATCACATGGCAGTATGTACTCACAAGGCACTGACTTTCAACTAGACAAAGCTGTTTGACCACCTCCCATAGGATAGGGCCTATTTTCATAGCTGTTGGTTTTATGGTGAGGTGGAGGCAGCTGGCTGAGCTCCTTAAAGCTAAACTCTGGGGCTATTTCCTTTCTTGGGTTGGTTACCCAGGATCCATTTTCCCATAAGCCCGATGGGTAGATTCCTAAGAAACACAAGGGCTTACTCTGTGCCAGAAGTTTTAGGGGCTCTTTTCATGCATTCTCTCATTGAATCCTCATATCCAGCATGGCAGGGTATATATTAGATATACATTTGATAGACAAGGAATTGCAGGTTCAGAGAGACTCAATGACATGTCCCCCTTCCTACCCCAGACAGGATCACACAACCAGCAAATAAAAGAGTTAGAATTTAAACATGACTGTCTGACCCCAAAATGGGTGCTCTTTCACGGATGATGTGCTCCCTTCCTTCAGCCCAGCTCATCTCTCCTCACAAGCCTCACAGATGCTTGTCTTTCCCTGCTTTGCCCTGGCTACTCTCACTCTAGGTTCCATTTCTTAGTTGACACATACATTTTAGGGACTTCACTGCCAATAAGCCCCTAACGGGAAGGCAGGGGAGAGCACAGAAACCAAATATGGGGAGGTGACAAAGGTTCTGGAAGACTCACATAATTTTCTTCTCATTTGCTCCCTGTTCCATCTCTTCTGGCTGGATCTGAATGTCTCATAGCCCTGAAGTTAAAATTCATAGTCTTCCAAGAACAAATGTATTTAAGGCCTGGTCAGTGAGGCCAACTATTAGAAGTGGGCCTGTCCCACAAAATCTAGTATTCTTGGATAACACAACTTAAAGTCTTCACTGACCTCTTTCCTGCCCTCTTGTCATTTACTCTGGTGGCCTCCCAGGAATGGTGAGGTGACCCCTAAGACTCATGGGTACAATATGGTTGGGGCTACTAGCTGAATTCTGGACAGACTGCGCTTGCAGTCTACATTGCTCTAACCAACTAAGCCTCAGGATTGATGATGCAACAAAAAAAATGTGTCTCCATGTAAGGTTGTGGTCGAATGGAGACAAAACTTGGGTATGAACTATTTAATCTGAGAAGCAACAAGCTAATCAGACCCATGGAAGCATTATGTCAATTCAGGCAACTGTCAGGAGTAGAAATTACTTAAACACATGCTGAGTAAATTTAATGGTTTTCTTGCTTGTTTTACTTTGTGGTTAAAGATTTCAAGTAAATGAGAAAAATAAGATGGAAAGGTACTGCCAAGGTTTTACTTTGTATCAAAAGATTATTTTCATCACAGGGCACCTTAAAATAGTTAATAATTATTATTAAATAGAAAAAATTTTGAAAGAAGAAAAGTCTGGTTAGAAAACATTTTCTTTGGAAATATCCTTAAATATTGTATTTTTAAAATGCTCATTCTCCTGCTTTTAGGCTGCTTGCTCCTGATTACTTTCTGTTGGTCCTAAACAGGGTTATCATAAATCATGCTCTCTTAATAGAATTATTCTTTTTATTCTGTCATTTTTTTCTATTCACTTTAAATCAGAACACTTTGCTCCTCCCTGTGTGTGTGTATGTTTTAGCATAATGACTATTTTGAAATTAGACTTAGTTCATTGTCTTTGAAACCTGAAAGCTCCACAGCTCTGGATGTTTCTGTAGAAAGCCCACCAGAAGGGCAAGATAAGATGTCAGCAGGATGACTGTTCATCTTTCTATTTATTGTCTTTGACATTCTTTATACTACTTCATCAACCCTCTGCTTGGGCCAACCTAACACAAAGGACAAAAAGGCCTTATAGCTACTGCCTTTCTTTCTTCATTTTAGGAGATTTCACCATTATGACCTCCTCTCCATTTCTGTTAGTCATCTGGGAACATACACATATCTTCTACTCACTGTATTACATGAGATGTATCTTAGGTGTCTGTCCTGAGCTAACAAAGATCACTTTTTTTTTTTTTGGTAAAGAAAGACTAGGTCTCACTATGTTTCCCAGGCTGGTCTTGAACTTCTGGGCTCAAGCAATCCTCTTGCCTCAGCTTCCCGAGCAGCTGGGACTACAGACATGCGCCACCACACCCAGCTCTGATCACCTTTTTTTTTTTAAAGCAAAGATCTAGAGCAGGGGTCAACAAACTGTGGACCACACATCAAGTCTGGCCCACTACCTGTTTTTGTAGAGTTTTATTGGCACACAATGAATACTCATTTGTTTACAATATGTCTATGACTACTTTTGTGCTACAACAGCAGAGTTGAATAGTTGTCACAGAGAACATATATTTTGCAAAGACTAAAATATTTACTATCTGACCCTTTACAGAAAATGTTTACACACCCTTGCTCTAGAGAACAGATGTTTAGCACAACATGTGCCAGAAACATCTCAGGGTGTGTTTGCAGATGTTTTAGAGGTAAAGGTGAAAGACCATATAAAGAATGTAACAAGAGCTCTCACCTGAGAGCAGGAAAAGAGGTTCCAGTCCCTGCTCTGTCACTATTTGCATCAACTTGAGCAGATGCTGTGCCTTCCCTGGCCCAAGTTTTCTCAAAAGGTCAGATGAAAGAATCAAATGAGGTGATCTACAGGGGCCCTTCCAACTTTGAGATTCTGTGATTTGAGTGTTTAATAAGATTTGTTATAATACCCAGATGCATATCTGCAGCTGAAACTACAGGATGCTCCAATTTTTAAAACATTTTTATTTTGAGATAATTTTAAATTTACTGAAAAGTTGCTAAAACACCGTAGTGAACTGCTCCTCACCCTTCAACCACTTTGCCCCATGTCAACATCTGCATAACCATGGTAGAGTCCTCAAAATTGAGAAATTAACTTTTATACAATACTATTAATTAAACAAAGGCTTTATCTGGATTTTACCAGTTTTTCCACTAATATCTTTTTTTCTGTTCCAGATCCAATCCAGGATACTCCATTGCATTTAGTCAACATATCTCTTTAGTATCCTTCAATCTATGATAGCTTGTCATAAGAGCACCTATCAGTTATTTTGAAGAATGCTTCTCAATTTGGTTTTGTATGAATTCTATATGAAAAATTGCATTGTTTTTTGCATTGTTGGGAAGGCTACCACAGAGGTGGGAAGAAAAGGTTCTCTTCCCAGTCCATCATATCAGGCAATATATGATATCAATATTTATTACTGAGAATGTTAACCTTGGTCACCTGGCTAAAGTGATTTCTGCCAGGTTTCTCCACCATAAAGTTATCGTTTCCTCTCTCCACCATGGGGAGAGGAAACTACTAAATATTTTGGGAGAAATACTTTGAGAATATGCAGACATTCTATTCTGCTTAAATTTTTGCCTACTCATTGCTGCATCCATTGGTTGGTTCCTCTGGTGGCATTTATCACTGGTGCTCTAATAGTGATTTCCTATTTCCCTCGTTCCTTCCACATCTATTAATTGGAAATTTTCTATTGATGAGAGTGTACCATCTCTCACATTTATTTATTCATTCAATTATTTATTTATATCAGTATGAATTCATGAATTTTATCTTATGCTTTGAGTTATAATCTAATAATCTCAGTATTTATTGTCCATTGCTCAAGTTGCTACAGCTTTGGCCATTGGGAACTTTCTCAGGTTAGCATCCATATCCTTTTGATGTGCCCCTGTTATTTTTTTAGGCTGCCCAACTTCTATATAAAAGGGGATGTATCTCTGGGTTGCTACAATATTGAAAATTTGGTTTTTAACCAAGGACAATTTTGCCCCATCCCTCCAGGGGACATTTAGCAATGAGTGGAGAAATTTTTGATTGTCGCAACTGCCAAATGTCCTATAGTGCACAGTACAGCCACCCACAGCAAAGAATTTTCCTGTCAATAGTGCTGAGGTTGGGACACTCTGATCTAGAATATTCTTTTCTTGTTGCCCAGATGTATGGTGCCACAAATAGATATTTTCAGGAACAAAAAAAGTGGCTTTCTTATAATATATTTTCCAAAATACTGAATATTTTTCCTTGTAAAATATTAAATTTAATATAATGGGAAACTTCCACTTATAGCCATCCATAATAGAATATCAGGGACTAATTACCTTCCATCTTAAGCAACTAGAAACCAAACAGAATATATGAAATAATGGCTTTCAGACATTGGACAATAGGCAGTATGAACAGTGTACAAGTGCAAAATGGTGATTCCTGACAGAGATAATACAAGTAAGGTGAGCCCCTAGGATTGCCATAGCTTATTGCCTGCAGTCATTTTCTAGGCTGCAGCAGAGAAAGGGAGAACAAAAAATAGTTCTAGAGTTCTTGATCAGTATGGGAAACAAAGATTAGAGTTCAGATAGGCCAAGAAGTCTTGAAATTGCAAGGAAAAATACTTAAGAAACAGGATTTATACAGAGAAAGCTTTGGATATATGAAAAGGATCCCCTCTAGTCTTTGGCTAAATTTTGATCTTCCCTTGAGAAAAAAATCTACGCTTGGATAGATTTCACATGAAAGAGCCATGAGAAGGCAGTAGACGAAACAATTATCAGGGCTCACGCAGGGCTAGGAATAGACTTGTAATACTTGGAGTTTCAGGTAGAATCCTAAAAAGGATATTGTCTTAGTAGCAAAACTAAATTATTCCTAGACTGAAGACTGCTATAGACCTGCCCAAACAAAGCTTAAAAGCAAAGCTTGAAAGAGTAATATTCCATATAACTTGACTACATCCCAGAACAAAACCAGACAATATTTAAAGGAATACACAAAATCCAATACTCAACAATGTAAAATTGTATAGCATACAATAAAATATTATTGACCATGCAAAGAAGCAAGAGAATATGATTCATAACCAAAGGAGAGATACCAATCAATAAAAATAGACTTAGAAATGACAGAGATGATGGAATTATCAGACAAGAATGTTAAAAACAGCTATTATAATATGCTATATATGATTATGAAAGTGGAGAAAAACATGGATGTGACTAAGAGAAAAATTAAAGGTATAAAAAGCCCAAATCAAACTTGTAGAGATAAAAATACAATATATGAAATGAAAGATAAGATTAACAGAAGTACAAACTGTGGCATATTAGTTAACTTGAAGTCACAGCAATAGAAAGTACTTCTAAAAATGATTAACAGAGAGTAAGGACTGAAAATAAAAACATAGAATCAGTCACCTGTGGGACCACATAAAAGTATCTATTATATGCTTAATTGGAGCATCAGGAAAGGGAAGGGCAAAAAAAGTATTTGAAAAGTAAGGCTGGGAACTTTTTAAATTTTATGAAAACTAAGTATTCACTTATCCAAGAATCTTAAAAAGCTCTAACAAAATAAATGTAAATAAAATGATATCATGATACATCGTAATCAAATTATTGAACTACATTAGTAAAGAGAAATATTAAAAGCAACCAGCGGAAAAGAGACATCTTACATAATGAGAAATAACGATAAGAGTTACATCACACTTCTTGCCAGCAACTATGCAATCTTGAAGACAATGGAGTGACACCTTAAATGCACTAAAGAAAAAAGTTGTCATCCTAGAAATCTAAAGCCAGTGAAAATACTTTTCAAAAATGAAGATGAAATAAAGACTTTTTTTCAGACAAACCTGAAAGAATCATAGCCAACAGACATGCACTACAAGAAATAATACAGAAAATTATTCAGACCAAAGGAAAAGGATACCAAATGAAAATTTGGATCAAACAAATATTTGAGGGCTAGAACTTGTAAATATGTCAGTATATATACAAAGGTACTTTTTATCATTTTTATATTGAGCTTAAATGAACATTATCTGTTTAAATGAAAAATAATAACAGTGTATTGGGGTGTAATATGTTTCTGTACCACATTTATTCTATACATGCTACACCACAAATACATTCTACAAATAGAGAAATAAAATATATGACAACAACAACACAAAGGACAGGAAGGGGAAAATGGAAGTATAGTGTTGTAAATTCTTATAGTATATATGTGAAGTGGTATAATATTGCTTGAAGGTAGATTATGCTAAATAAACATTTTAATGTAAACCATAGAATAAGCAATATAAAATAAAACAAAGACAGTTAGCCAATCTGGATATAAAAGGGAATCATAAGCATAATTTATCAAAATGAAGGCAGGACAAATAGAAATAAGATAGCAAAGTTGTAGATTTAGGTCCAACAGGATAATTTTTAAAATTAAATATAAAGATCTTTAATTAAGTATAAAGATATGAATATTCTTATTAAAAAATAAAGGTTGTCTGTTTGGATAAAAAAACAAGACCCAAATATGTACTGTGTATAAAAAGACCCACTTGATATAAATACACATATGGCTTAAAATAAAAAGGATGGAAAAAGATATAGCAAGCAAACACTAATGAAAAGAAAGTTGGAGTGTCTATATTAATGTTAGGCAAAGTAGATTTTGGTATAACAAATATTACCAGGGATAAAGGGGAATAGTTCATAACAATAAAGAAATCATCAAGAGGGCATAATAGTCCAAAATGTGTATATGTCTAATAGCAGAATTTCAAATATGTGAAGCAAAAACTGATGGAACTATAAGGAGGAATAATCAAATCCATAATTACAGTTGGGGTTCAACACTCCTCTCTCATTTACTGATGGAACAAATAGAAAATCAGTAAAAAATACCATCATCATTTTTCACAGATATAGAAAAAATAATTTTACGCTTTGTATGAAACCAGAGAAGACCAGTATAGCAAAAGTAATCATAGGCATTCAAAACAAAATTGGAGGTATCACTTTACCAGACTTCAAACTATATTACAAGGCTAGAGTAATTAAAACATCTTGGGACTGGCACAAGAACAGGGACATTGACCAGTGGAACAGAACAGAGAACCCAGATATAAAAACCATCTGCATATAGCCATCTAATCTTTGACAAAGCAGACAAAAGCATACACTGGGGAAAAGAATCCCTATTCAATAAATGATGCTGGGAAAACTGGATAGCCACATGTAGAAGACTGAAGCAGGATCCACACCTTTCACCTCTCACAAAAATCAACTCACACTGGGTAACAGACTTAAACCTAACGTGTGAAACTATTAGAATTCTAGAGGAAAATGTTGGAAATACCCTTCTAGACATTGGCCTGGGCAAATAATTTATGAAGAAGACCCCAAAGGCAATCACAGCATCAACAAAAATAAATAAATGGGACCTGATCAAACTAAAAAGCTTCTGCACAGCCAAAGAAACTTTCACGACAGCAAACAGACAACCTACAGAATGGGAGAAAATTTTTGCAAGCTGCATATCCAATAAAGGGCTGATGACTAGAATCTATTTAGAACTCAGGAAAATCAGCAAGGAAAAATCAAACAACCCTATCGAAAAGTGGGCAAAGGACATGAACAGAAACTTTCCAAAAGAAGACAGAATAATGGCCAAGAAACATATGAAAAAATGCTCAACATCTCTAATCATCGGGGAAATGCAAATCAAAACCACAGTGAGATATCACTTATCTCCAGTGAGAATGGCCTTTATTAACATGTTCCAAAACAATAAATGTTGGCATGGATGTGGAGAGATAGGAACACTCCTACACTGCTGGTGGGACTGCAAACTAGTTCAACTCCTGTGGAAAGCAATACGGAAATACCTTAAAGAGATACAAGTACATCTATCATTTGATCCAGCAATCCCATTACTGGGCATCTACCCAAAAGAACACAAGACATTCTATAAAAAAGACACCTGCACTCGAATGTTTATAGCAGCACAATTCACAATTGCAAAGTTGTGGGAACAACCCAATTGCCCATCAATACATGAGTGGATTAATAAAATGTGGTATATGTGTACCACGGAGTACTCTTCAGCTATAAGAAACGAAGGTGATATAGCACCTCTTGTATTTTCCTGGATGGAGCTGAAACCCATTCTACCAAGTGAAGTATCCCAAGAATGGAAAAATAAGCACCACATGTACTCACCAGCAAATTGGTTTCACTGATCAACACCTAAGTGGACATACAGGAATAACTTTATTGGGCGTCAGGCAGATGGGAGGGGGGAGGAGGGGATGGGTATATACATACATAATGAGTGCGATGCGCACCATCTGGGGATGGACACGCTTGAAGGTCTGACTCGAAGGGGGAGGGGGGCAAGGACAATATATGTAACCTTAACATTTGTACCCCAATAATATGCTGAAATTAAAAGAAAGACTTGAATTAGTATTAACCAAATTGAATTTAATTGAATTTTATAGGACATTCTGCCCAATGAGAACAGAATATACAATATTTTCTAGTGCATACAGAACATTCACTAAGAAAGACCATATTCTTGGCCATAAAAAGTCACGGCCGGGCGCGGTGGCTCATGCCTGTAATCCTAGCACTCTGGGAGGCCGAGGCGGGTGGATCACTCAAGGTCAGGAGTTCGAAACCAGCCTGAGCAAGAGTGAGACCTTGTCTCTACTATAAATAGAAAGAAATCAATTGGCCAACTAAAAATATATAGAAAAAATTAGCCGGGCATGGTGGCCCATGCCTGTAGTCCCAGCTACTTGGGAGGCTGAAGCAGAAGGATTGCTTGAGCCCAGGAGTTTGAGGTTGCTGTGAACTAGGGTGATGCCACAGCACTCACTCTAGCCTGGGCAACAGAGTGAGACTCTGTCTCAAAAAAAAAGCCTCCACAAATTTAAGAGAATTTAAATCATTCAAAAGATGTTCTCTGACCATCAAGCCACCAAACAAGAAATCAATAGCAAACAGTTATCTGGAAAATTCCCAATATATGTTTTTTAACAGCTTTTTAAACATTTAATTCATCCATTTAAAGTGTAAAATCTGATGGGGTTTTTATTACGGTATATTCACAGATACGTGCACCCATCACCACAATCAATTTTAGAACATTTTAATCTCATAGAGAAGCCCTGTATTCTTTGGCTGTTGCTGTCTTATCTCCCCACCCCACCCAGACCCAAGCAATCTATGTTCTGTCTCTACAGATTTCCTTATTCTGGACTTGCACATGAATGGAACCATACAGCATGTAGTCTTTTGTGACTAACTTTCAATTACCATAATGTTTTCAAGGTTCATCCACTTTGCAGCATGTGTCAGTACTTCATTTTTATGGCCTAATAATACTTCATTATATGAATATATCACATTTTGTTTATCCATTCATCTATTCATGGTTATTTGAGTTGTTTTCATCTTTTGGCTGTGATGGATAATGCTGCTATAAAAATTTGTGTACAGGTGTCTGTGTGGACATATATTCTCATTTTTCTTGGGAACTAGCTGGGCCATATTGTAACTTTATATTATATTATAACTCTATGTTTAATATTTTGAGGAACTGCCAGACTGTTTTAAAAAGTGATCTCACCATATTCCATTCCCAACTGTTTATGGGAGTTCTGATTTCTCTGCATATTCGCTAACACTTGTTGTGTGACTTTTCACTTCTAGCCATCCTAATGGATGTGAAGTGATATCTCATCGTGGTCTTGATTTAGATTCTAGCCATCCTAGTTGATGTGAAGTGATAATTTATTGTGGTTTTCATTTAGATTTCTGGATGACTAATGTGTTGAACATTTTTTTTAATGTGCTTATTGGCCATTTGATATCTTCTTTGGAGAAATGTTTGTTCAGATCCTTTGCCCATTTTTAATAGCCTTGTATTTTTACTGTTGAGTTGTAAGAGTTCTTTATATATTCTAGATACAGGTTCCTTATCAGATATATGGTTTCCAAATATTTTCTCCCATTCTGTGGGTTGTCGTTTCACTTTCTCTATGGTGTCAATATTATCTATATTAAACAACATGCTTCTGGGAGAGATTAAAGATGGCAGACGAGAAAAGCCGCCAGCCAGAGTGTCTCCACAAAAAAGACAGATTTTAGAAGAAAGCGGAAGAAATAAGCAAGCAGACAAGCATACATTGGATGAGGGTCAGAAGGAGGGATACCTGAGACCACGAGAGACTCCACGGGAGGAGGTTGCGGAGGAGAACTGAAAGGAGAAAGCCCACGAGAAGCTTGGAGACCGGCGACAAGGGTAGGTGGAGCGGCTAACTTTCCCCTCCCTT
>CAUYRT010038277.1:0-23672 GCA_963574885.1 Lepilemur ruficaudatus
CCTGAGCAAGAGCGAGACCCCGTCTCTACTAAAAATAGAAAGAAATTAATTGGCCAACTAAAAATATATAGAAAAAATTAGCCGGGCCTGGTGGCGCATGCCTGTAGTCCCAGCTACTCGGGAGGCTGAGGCAGAAGGATCACTTGAGCTCAGGAGTTTGAGGTTGCTGTGAGCTAGGTTGATGCCATGGGCATCAAAGTGAGACTCTGTCACAAAAAAATAAAAAAATAAAATGAAATAATATTAGAGGCCAGGAGTGGTGGCTCATGCCTATAATCCTAGCACTTTGGGAGGTTGAGGCAAGAAGATTGCTTGAGCCCAAGAGCTGGAGGTTGGAGTGAGCTATGATTATGCCACTGCATTCTATCTAGCTTGGCCAACATAGCAAGAATCTGTCTAAAAATATAAATTTAATTTTTAAAAAAGAAAATGGAAGGGACCCAGAAGAGCCAAAAACAATCTTAAAAAAAGAGAACAAAGTTAGAAAACTCACACTTCCCAATTTCAAAAATCACTACAAAGCTATAGTAATCAGATCAGTGAGGTACTGGCATAAAGACAGACACATAGATCAATGGAATAGAACTGAGAGTCAGGAAATAGACATTCACTTTATGGTCAAAGGATTTTTTACAAGGGTGGAAAGACCATTCAATGGGAAAATAATAGTCTTTCCAAAAATGGTACTGTGACAACTGGATATGTGTATGCAAAAGAATGAGGTTGGACCCATACCGTACACTACATACAAAAATTAACTCATACGGATCAAAAACTTACATGTAAGAGCTAAAATTACAGAACTCTCAGAAGAAAACATAGATATAAATCCTTATGACCCTGAATTAGGCAAGGTATATATAAAACGCTAAGAGCATAAGCAACAAAAGAAAAAAAAATAGACTTAATGAAAATGAAAAACTTTATGAGTTTTAAATTTAATTTTAATCATCACCAAGAAAGTGAAAAGACAATCCACAGAATAGGAGGAAATATTTACAAATCATATATCTGGTAAGGGACTTGTGTCTAGAATACATAAAGAATTCCAAACTCAGTGAGGTCACAAGCCTATTGTCCCAGACACTCAGGAGGCTGAGATGGGAGGATGACTTGAGGCCAGGAAGTGGAGACCAGCCTGAGCCACACAGTGTAACCCTGTCTCTAAAAAAATATAAAAATTAGTCTGACATGGTGGCACATGCCTATAGTCCCAGCTACTCAGGAGGCTGAGGTAGGAGGATTGTTGAAGGCCAGGGGTTGGAGATTGCAGTGAGTTATAATGACATGATTGCACTCTAGCCTGGGTGACAGAGCAAAGATCCTGTCTCAAAAACAAGCGTGTGCACACGCGCACACACACACACACACACACACACACACAACAATTGAGAGAGACTTATGCTTCCAGGAAGATGGAATAGATGTAATTTTCCTGATTTTTTCCTCCTAAGTACATCTAAAACCCTAGATATTACATATAAATAAAAAATAAGAAGACTGAAAAGTGGAGAGAATAATGAAGACCAACTAAGAACCTCAGAATCCAAGAAATGATACAACAGTAAATTTCCTGAGTTTTGTTGTTGTTGTTGTTGTTGTTGTTTTTGCCTCAGAGATCCTAGACTGAGTGCTGGAGAAGCTGGCAATCCAGAAATACCATCAGATACAGACCAAAAAATCCCCAAGAAAGCCTGATATCTGTAGCCAGAGGACCAAGAAATGGGCAGCCTAGCAAGACAAAAAACATTTAGACAATAGTTGCTCTACTCCAGCTAAACGCCATAGCAAAAACTGTGGCACCATTCACACTCATCCCAGCAAATGCTGCATGGGGAGCTTAGACTTCTACCCTCAGCCGGCTTTAATGTGGCAGCCTTCCCCACAAGAAGGCTTGGTGGAGAGTCAGGACTTTGACTGCTTTTCAGTGGTAATGAAGCTGTCCCCTCCCCAGAAAGGTCAGTGGAGACTACATGGGCTGCAATAGCAAGATGCTCATGCCCAGTCAGGGAGATACAAGTGGAAGCCTGATGGGGAGAAGAAACTCCCATCTTACCCAGCAGCAACAAGAAGACCGCCTGCATAGGGTATAATATCACAGGAGGCCCAGTGGGGAACACTCTGACAATAATGAGGAGGCATTCTCCCATCTCCTGCTGAAGTTGTGTCAAAAGAAGTTATTTAAAATAAAAGGTTTAAATAAGATCCACAGTCTTATAACATAATACCCAAAAATGTCTGGCTTTTGATCAAGAATCACTTGTCATACCAGGACCTAAAAAGATCTTAAACTAAATTTATGAAGACAATGAATAGATACCAACACCAAGATGACAGAGATGTTAGAAATGTCTGAAAAAAATTTTAAATTAGCCATCATAAAAAAGCAATTATGAGCACTCTTAAAACAAATTAAAATCTAGAAAGCCTCAATAAAGAAATAAAAAAAGAAGAACCAAATGGAAATTTTAGAACTAAAATATACAATAACCAAAATTTTAAAACTCAGTAGATAGACTCACTGGTAGAATGAATGAGACAGAGGATCAAGGAGCTGAAAGACAGAACAATAGAAATTATCCATTCTGAACAGCAGAGATAAAATAGACAGAAACAAAAGTAAACAGCCTCAGGCACATGTAGGACTATAACAAAAGATCCAGCATTTGTGTCATCAGAGTTTTGAAAGGAAGGGAAAATGAAGGCAGCTGAAAAAGTACTCACAGAAATGATGGCTGAAAACTTCCCAAATATGACAAAAGGCATAAACCTACAGATTCAAGAAGCTGAGCACATCCCCAAAAGGATAAATCCAAAGATATCAATGTCAGGACACATCATAAGTAAACTTGTAAAAACTAGACAAAACTTGTTCAAAGCAGCAGGATAATTAATATGAGAGAGGATTTTTCATCAGAAATCAGGGAGGCCAGAAGAAAGTGGCACAATTTTTCTTGAGTGCTGAAAGAAAAGAACTGTCAACCCAAAATCTTATATCCAGCTAAAATATTCTTCAGGCATTAAGAGGAAATCAATACATTCTCAGATGAAGGAACAGCAAACTCATCCTAAAAGTACAGCTAAGGGAAGTTATCTAAAGAGAAAGAAAATGATGAAAGAAACTATCTTAGAAAAACAGGAAGGAGAAAGTAACACAGAAAGGTGAAAAATGCAGTTAAATACAATAGACTTTCTTCTTTTGAATCTTCTATATTATGTTTAGTGATTGAAGCAAAACTTATATACTGTCTGATGTGCTCTTAAATACATGTAGAGTAAACATTTAAGAAAATTGTCTTATAAATGGAGTAGGGCAAAATGATAAAATGATGTAAAGGGAGGTAAAGTTTGCCAGTTCTTCATATGAACTGGTAAAATTAAGACACCAGTAAACTGTAATAAGTTATGTATATGTAATGTAATACCTATAGCAACAACTAGATATGGTATAATATAAAAAAGCTATACCATAAATAAATACCCATGGTCAAAAAACACCATAGATAAATAAAAATGGAATTATAAAAAATGTTTAACTCACAGGAAGGCAGGGGGAAAACATAGAAATGAAAAGCAGAGAAACCAAACAGAAATCAAAACAGAAAAAGACACAATTAAGCCCTAACATAGTAACAATTATATTAAATGTAAATGGTCTAACTATATCAATTAAAAGACAAAGAGTAGAGCCAGATGTGGTGTCTCATGCCTGTACTCCTAGCACTCTGGGAGGCCAAGATGGGAGGATTGCTTGAGGCCAGGAGTTCAAGACCAGCCTCAGCAAGAAAAAAACAGAAAAATTAGCCAGGCATGGTGGCATGTGCCTGTAGTCCCAGCTACTTGGGACTACTCGAGGCAGGAGGCTTGCTTGAGCCCAGGAGTTTGAGGTTGCAGTGGGCTACAATGATGCCATTGCACTCTAGCTTGGGTGACAGAGTGAGACTCTGTCTCAAAAAAAAAAAAAAAAAAGACAAAGATTGGCCTGGCTAACTGTCTATAAGACACTCAGTTAAAAAAATAACATACAAGCAGGTTGAAAGTAAAAGGGTGGAAAAATATTATTATGTAAGTCTTAAGCAAAGAAAATGAGTGGCTATATGATCAAATAAAGTAGACTTTAGAGAAAAGAAATTACCAGAGACAGAAAGGGGCATTTTATAATGATAAACAGGTGAATAAAAGGATCCACCTATAAGAGATATAACATTCATTAATAAAACAAAGGTCTACCTAGAAGTAAATACAATCCTAAATGTGTATGTACCAAATAAAAGAGCTGCAAAATATGTGAACCCAAAACTGATAGCACTGAAAGGAGAAATAGACAAATCTGCACTTATAAATGGAGACTTCAACAATTTGTCTCAACAATTGACTGAAAAATTAGAAAATCAGCAAGAATATAGAAGGACTCAGCAATATGATCAACCAACAGGATCTGATGGACAGTTTTATGGACACTATACTTAACAACATTTATATGGACCCTGTACTTAACAGCAGCAGAATGCAAATTTCAAGTGATCATGGAACACATACCAAGGTAGATAATATCATGGGCCATAAAGCAAATCTCAAAAAATTTCATAGAATTGAAATCATACAGAGTGAATTCTCTGATTATAGTGCAATCAAACTAAAAGTCAGTAACAGAAAGATAACAGGAAAAAACATACTTCTAAATAATCCATGGAATAAGAGGAAGTTTTAAGGTAAAAAAAAATACCAAACTCAATGAAAATCAAAATACAACATATCAAAAATTCATGATCTAGTCATGTCTAACTTAAAAAAAATTGCAAGATATAGCTAAAGCAGTGCTGAGAGGGAAATTTATAGCACTAAAATGCATACATTAGAGAAGAGGAAAAAGTCTCAAATAACCTATGCTCCCACCTCAAGAACCTAGAAAAAGAAGAGCAAAATAAACCCCAAAGCAAGCAGAAGGAAGTAAATATTAAAAACTATAAATCAGTAACATTGAAAACGGAAAAGAAATAGAGAAAAATCAGTGAAACAAAAAGCTAGTTCTTTGAAAAGTTCAATAATACTGACAAACCTTTAGCAAGATTGGAAAACAAAGAGTGAAGATATGAATTACTGATACCACAAATAAAATAGGGTATATCACTACAGACCCTGAAGATATCAAAAGGACAGTAAGAAAATGCTGTGTACAACTCTACAAATACAAGTTTGACAACTTACATGAAATGGACCAATTTTTTATTGTTTGCATTTTTAAAAATTTTTCATTATTCTTTTTCATTTAATTTTTATTTATTTTTTGGTTTTTAAATTGATGTATAGTAGATGTACATATTATTGGGTACACATGATAAATTGATAAAAGTCATATAATCAAAGCAGGATAATGGGGATATCCACCACCTTAGGATGTCCACTAGGAAATTTGAATTATTCTCTTCTAGCTATTTTGAAATGTACAATTGATTAATGTTAACTATGGATCAAGTTATTGAAAAGCACAATCTACCATAACTCACCCAATATGAAAGTTATTTTTGTAGCTTTATAACTATTAAGAAAACTGAATTCATAATTTGAAAAGTCTCCAGGCCCAAATGGTCTCACTAAATATGTGTAACAAATATTTAAAGAAGATTTAATATTGATTCTACACAATCACTTCTGGAAAACAGAAGAGGAAGGGATATTTATTTAAGAGTTAGAAGGGGTCTCACTATGTAGCCCAGGCTGGCCTTGAACTCCTGAGCTCAAGCAATCCTCCTGCCTCAGCCTCCCTAGTAGTTGGAACTACAGTCGTACACCATTATTCCCAGCTACATCTCAATTCGTTTTATTTTATTTTATTTTTTATTTCAGCATATTATGGGGGTACAAATGTTAAGGTTACATATATTGTCCTTGCCCCCCTCCCCCCTTCAATTCATTTTATGAAGCCAGTATTATTACCCTGATAAAAACGCAAAGATAGTGCAAGAAAAAGAAAACTACATACCAATATCCTTTATGAATAGAGATGCAAAAATCTTCAACACAATGTTATCAGATGGAATTCAGCCATATATAAAAAGAATTATATATCATGACCATCTGGGAATCCAAGGCTGGTTCAATGCTTGAAAATCAGTGTAATAGGCTAATGAAGGAAAAAATTACATGATTATATCAATCAGTCCAGATAAAGCATTTGACAAAATTTAACACCTATTTATGATAAAAAAAAAAAAACTCTCAGAAAAATAGCAATAGAAGGGAAACTTCCTTAACTTGATAAAAAGCATCTACAAAAAATTCTATGGCTAGTGTTATATTTAATGACAAAAACCAGAATGCCTTCTCCTAAGATTGGAAACAAAGCAAATATGTCTGTGGTTATTGCTCTTGTGCAATGTAGTACATACGTTCTAGTCAGTGTAATAAGGCAAGAAAAGGCATACAGATTGGAAAGGAAGAAATAAAACTGTCCTGATTTGGAGATGATGTGATGGTTTATGTAAGAAATTCCAAGGAAGCTATTTTTTTTTAAAAAAAGTACTCCTAGAATTAATGAGTTTAGCAAGGTTTCAAGATACAAGATAAACATACAAAAATCAATTGTATTTCTGTAAACTAGCAATGAACATGTGGATGCTAAAATTTAAAATCTTATAATCACTAAAAAACCTCACAAAATACTTAGGTGTAAATCTAACAAAACATGTACAGGACTTGTATGTTGAAACTATCAAATGTTGAGGAAAGAAAAACATATAATATGTATCAAGACATACTGGGTATTCATGGATTGGAAGATTCAACATTGATGATGTCAATTCTCCCCAAATTACATACAGGTTTAATGCAATTCCTATCAAACTCTTAGTTTTTTTTTTGTTTGTTTGTTTTGGGGGGACAGAGTCTCACTTTGCTGCCTGGGCTAGAGTGAGTGCCATGGTGTCAGCCTAGCTCACAGCAACCTCAAACTCCTGGGCTCAACTGATCCTACTGCCTCAGGCTCCCGAGTAGCTGGGACTACAGGCATGCGCCACCATGCCCGGCTAATTTTTTCTATGTATTTTTAGTTGGCCAATTAATTTCTTTCTATTTATAGTAGAGACGGGGGTCTCGCTCTTGCTCAGGCTGGTTTTGAACTCCTGACCTTGAGCGATCCGCCCACCTCAGCCTCCTAGAGTGCTAGGATTATAGGTGTGAGCCACCGTGCCCGGCCAAACTCTTAGTTTTTTGTAGATATAGATAAGACTATTCTAAAGTTTATATGGAAAAGCAAAGGAACTAGAATAGCTAAAACATTTTTAAAGTAATACACTTTATTTTTTTATACCAGTTTTAGATATGCAGAAAAATCAAGCCCAAAGTACAGAGTTCCCATTTATACCCTTTGTCTGTATACAGTTTCCTCTATTAACTTCTTGTATTATTTTGGTACATTTGTTATAATTGATAAGCCAATACTGATACATTATTATTAATTAAAGTTCATGTTTACATTAGTAAATATTACATTACATTACTCATTGTGTTGTACAATTGTGCTGTTCTGTACAGCTTTGAAAAATGCATGTTATGTATCCAACATTATAGTATCATACAGAATAGTTTCACTGCCCTAAAAATCCTCTGTGCTCTGCCTACTCATCCCTCCCTCCCCTAGCCCCTGGTAATCACTGATCTTTTTGCTGTTTCTGTAGTTTTGCCTTTTCCAGGATGTCATATCGTTGGAATCATAGCCTTTTCAGATTGGCTTCTTTCACTTAGTAACATACATTTGAGCTTCCGCTACATCTTTTTTTTTGAGATAGTCTTGCTCTGTTGCCCAGGCTAGAATGTAGGGGTATCATCACAGCTCATTGCAACCTCAAACTCCTGGGCTGAAGTGATCTTCCTGTCTCAGCCTCCCAAGTAGCTGAGACTACAGGTGTATGCCTCACACCCAGTTAATTTTTCTATTTTTTGTAGAGATGAGGTCTCGCTCTTGCTCAGGTTGGTCTTGAACTCCTGGTCCCAAGCAATCCTCCCACCTCAGCCTCCCAGAGAGCTAGATTACAGGCATGAGCCATTGTGCCTGGCCTCTCTATGTCTTTTTGTAACTTGATAGCTCATTTCTTTTTACCACTGAATAATATTTCATTGTATGGAATAGTTTATTTACTCATTCACCTACTGAAGGACATCTTGTGGTTGCTTCCAAATTTTGGCAGTTATGAACAAAGCTGCTATAAACATTCATGTGCAGCTTTTTGCGTAAGCATCAACTCATGTGGGTACTAAGGCATGTGAGTGCTGCATTGTATTGTAAGAGAATGTTCAGTTTTGGAGGAAACTGCTCATCTGTTTTCCAAAGTGGCTGTACTAGTTTTCATTCCCACCAGCAATGAATGAGGGTTCCTGTTGCTCCACATCCTTGCCAGCATTTGATGTCAGTGTTTAGGGATTTTAGCCATTCTAGTAGGTATGAAGTATCTCATTGTTGTTAGCTAAAATAATTTTGGAAGAATTCACTAAGAGGATCAATCTATCTAATTTCAAGATTTATTACATAACTATCAAGACAATGTGGTAGTGGTGGAGGAATAGACACAAAGATCAATGAACAGCAAGCCCAGAAATAGACCCACAAAAACAATGCCCAACTCATTTTTGATAAAGATACAAAAGCAATTCAATGGGAGAATGATGGTCTTTTCATCAAATGGTGTTGGAGGAGATGGCCCAAAAAAATGAACCTCGACCCAAATTCACAACTTATACAAAAATTAACTCACAATGAATCACAAACTATGTTAGGGTTCTCCAGAGAGACAGAATCAATAGGATATATAGAGAGGATTTATTAAGGGAACTGGCTCACATGATTATGGAGGCTGAGAAGTCCCATGACTTCTGCAAGCTGGAGACCCTGAGATGCTGGTAGCATGACTCAGTCCAAGTCTGAAGGCCTCAGAACCAGGGAAGCTGATGGTGTAACTCACAGTCTGAGGCCAAAGGCCTGAGAACCCAGGGGGACCACTGGTGTAAGTCCTAGAGTCCAGAGACTGAGGAGCCTGGAGTTATCATCCAAGGACAGGAGAGGAAGAGTGTATCCCAGCTCCAGCAGATAGACTGACACACTGACCTTTTCTCTGTTTTTGTTCTCTTCAGGCCCCCAGCAGAGTGGATGGTGCCTGCCTACATTGAGGGCAGACCTTCCCCACTTAGTTCATTCAGACTCACATGCTGATCTCTGGAAACACCCTCATAGACACACCTAAAAATAATGTTTTACAAAATTTCTAGGCTTTCTTTTCTTTTTTCTTTATTTGTAGAGATGGAGTCCTGCTGTTGCCCAGGCTGGTCTCGAACTCCTGGCCTGAAGCAATTCTCACACCTCGGCCACCCAAGTGCTAGGCTTACTGAAGTGAGCCACTGCACTCGGCCTAGGTATTCTTTAACCCAGTTGAGTTGACATGTAAAATTAACCATCACTCAGACTTAATGTAAAATGCAAAACTATAAAACTTTTAGAAAAATATCGGAGAAAATAGTTGGGATCTAAGGCTAAGCAGAGTTTTTAGACTTGACACCAAAAGTATGATTCATAAAAGGAAATAATGGACTTTATCTGCTATGATTTGAATGTGTCCCCCAAAGTTCATGTGTTGGAAACTTAATCCCCAATGCAACAGTGTTGGCAGGTGGACCTTTAAGAGGTGATTAGGTCATGAGGGCTCTGCTTTCATGAATGGATTAATGGTGTTACTGCAGGAGCGGGTTAGTTATTTCAGGAGCAGGTTCCTGATAAAAAAGTAAGTTCAGCCCCTTTTTGCCCTCTTGTGTGCTCACTCCCCTTGCCATGTGATGCCTTCGGCCGTAGTATGATGCAGCACGAAGACCCTTGCCAGATGCAGCTCCTTGATCGTGGACTTCTCAGCCTCCAGAACCATGAGCCAAAAAAACATCTATTGTTTATAAATTACCCAGTCTGTGGTATTCTGTTACAGTAGCACATTACAAACCAAGACATTATCAAAATTGAAAACTTGCTCGGTGAAAATCCCTAACCAACCTGCGTGTGCTGGAACCACATGGGGCTTTACTGGTGAACCATCCTCCATATTGGTCCAGCATGTGCAATCTGCAGTGTGTGTGTGTGCATGCGTGTGCATGTGTGTGTGCGTGTGTGTGTGTGTGTGTGTGTAGAGCCTTGTCTGGCCTCACTGTGACATTTCCAAGGGCAAGGACATTACCTTCTCCTTAGTTACTACTATTCCTTCACTGTCTAACATCTGCCAGCACCCTCAAAAAGTTAATGACTAGTTAACTCTGCTCATCAGTTTGCCTGTTCAGTAACTGAAATGTGACATCCCAATCCTAAAACCTAGCTGGGTGATCATTAGGGTATCTATTAATACAAACAAAGCAATGAGCAATGCCATGCGTCTTTCTGCTGGCAGAGTGAAAAATGAGCTGGGGGTGGGGTCTGGGTGCAGAGAGGCAAACACGCGGTGACAGAGGAGAAGCTGGTTTTGTAGAACAGAAAACCATCAGTACTATTTGAGGGGTCAGGCTCTAGAAGAGCAAGTGCAGCGTTTGGACTCTGTGAGGTCCCTGCCGGGAAGCAAAAGTGACCAGCACTGGTTGAGGGGGCTAAGAGGAGAAGTTTCTTACAACTCACAAAACGATCACATTTGTGGTGCCTCAAGCCCCAAGAGCCAGTGTGGCCGCTCGGCCTTCACAGCACACTGTAGGTCCCTTTGTGCATTTCTCCCATGCCCCTTTCTGTGCCCCAGTGCCTGGTGAGCAGCGGGCCTCAGTAAACATGCCCTGGATAAAGCACTGGGAGGGGCACGGAGGGAGCCCCATCTGGGCTTTGGAAAACCTAGGCAGCTCCTGGCTCACTGTGGTTGAAGAGGCTGTGGTATTGAGTCTTGGAAGGCAGGAGCCATGGTGACTTCCTGACATGGTGGCCAAAGTCCTCTTCCATTTCCCTCTTGCTGGCTTTCCTGCCCAGTCTCTAGGTACCATCCCTCTGAGGGAGGGAACATTCAACAGACAAGCATGTATCCCTTTATCCTGGAAGTCTTAAGGAGTCCCTGCCACGTGCTAGGCATTGCAGCTAATGCAGGGGACAACAAACCCACCAGCGTCAGGATGGTGACATGCACAGCTCTGAGTGATGGGTCTGGCTGGGAGGGAGTGGGCTCGGCAGACAAGGCAGGGAACTGGACTCTGGGCAGAGGGAATGAAGAGAACAGGAGGGGCACCCAGTTCCTGTCCAGGCCTGCTGGGGCCTTGGGCAGCCTGGAGCACCTGCGGGGAAGAAAGAGGGCTCCCTAAGCAACCGGACTGCTGGGGAAGGTGAGCTATTGGCTTTGTACAGGCGACAGACAGGATCCAATCTGAGTTTGAAGGAGATATTTTTGCAGTAACAACAGTCCGTATGGCTCTAGAGAGACCAGCAGGTGGCTCTTGGAACATCCCTGGCAGGAGGGGAAGGATGAGGGGTACAGGATGCCAAGTGCTACTGCCAGGTTCCTGGCCTGACTGATAACAGAAAATCTAGGGAGGGGACAAGATCTGGAGGTGGATAGGGCAGAAAAAGGAGTGCCCTTGGAAATCTAGACTCAGCCCCTGCCCTGCAGAGGCTCGTGGTTGGCTGTCACAGCCCTGCCCCTCCCCGCCTTTTCCTCCTGTCTAATCCAGTCCCCCTGAACCAGGACCCCCACCACAGGAGCCAGAGTGCACCTCCCTGCTCTGCTCTGTGCATCCAACAGTCTCCCTGACATTTCCACCTGGGTGTCACAAAGCCTTCAGATTCAGCCTCCCCCCACCCGTCCCTCTGACAGGCTCTCTCCCAGTTCTGTTGTGGTGGGGCAGGCAGGGAGCGCACCTTCCTGACATCTCCCCTCTGCCCCTGACCCCCTCATTCTGTCTCACCTGGATCTCTAAGCTTCACCCACTTCCCTCCAACACCTCTGGGTGCAGGTAACGTCTGCTTCCACAGACCACCAGGGCCTTTGGACATGCCAACCTGGTCATGAAGTTGTTTACACTCCTTCCCTGGCCTCTGGTGGTGACAGATGGGGGCACTGTGGCCTTGCTGACTCCAAAACTGTGCAAAACTGTACCTTTATCCACAGCCCAGATCCTCCATTGATGTTAGGTGCTAAACTGTTAAGGCTAAACTTCAGGACCGGGGTTGGGGTGGGGGGTGGTACAGGAAGCTCCTGGGAAATGAGATAGAAGTCTCTGCACAGAGGAAACGGGCCCCGCCCCCTGGGCCTGGGCAGGGAAGGGACTCAGACCAAGGTGTCCAGGCCAAGGGTCCCCAAGGGCAGGCCAGGGTTCCAGCTCTGTGCTTGAGAGGAGACAAGGTCTATGAGTTCCCAAGGCTGACAAGCTCTCCCTCATGCCAGTGGATAGAGCCCTGGGGGGCAGGAGAAACCCTCTGGTCAGGGCCTGGGCAGACCTGGGTACCTGGGGGCTAACAGAGGTTCCCATGGCATCCTGAGGCCATGCAGCCCCCCCACTGTGGGCTGGGGCGGGAGGGGTGAGGACATAGGGAGGAGGGGTCTGTGAAGAAGCGTTGAGGCTGCGAGAGGACGGGAACAGGCCGTGGAGGGTGGTGAGCAGGGCAGCCCCTGAAGGGGCCCTGGAGAAGACCCATGGCTCTGGCTCTGATTCACTGAAGTCTTTGATGATTTATTTCAGGGACTGAGCGACCCAGGTGTGAGAGTGGACACTGGGGCCAGCAGAGCGGGGGACCCTGAGTGGGGTCCCTGCATGGAGACTCACTGGTCGGAGGACCATGGAATCCTAAACAGGGAAATTGTCTACTCTCTCTGTTCAGTCCAATCCCAATCCCCCTCGTCACCCCAGGGAGCCCAGCAGCCTCTTCCTCAGGTGTGGATGCCTTCACACAAACACAGGGATGGAATGAAGGCTCAGCCCCTCACTTGGCTGCCCCTGGCTCAGACCACACGAAGCTCCCTCCTGGGCAGAGCACGCTGACAATCACTGACATACCTCACTCAGATATTTCAGGTCCTTTATATCCAGAAAAGCAAAGGAAGCCATGTCGGGCCTGGACTCTGTTCCCACCTGACAGTGACATGGGTTGGGCAGGTTCTTGATGCCCCTGTCTACCCTGTCCCACTCTCAACAATTCCAGAGCCTCAGGGGACAGTCACAAGGGACTGAGCCGCTCTGCTCCCAATCACCAGCCAGTGGGACCAGGTCTCCTCGTCCTAAAAACAAGTTCACATTTCCCTTAAGCTCACCCAAAGAGCCCAGTGGGTGCAGGGAGATGGGTGTGGAGCGGTGTTGGTGCCACGCCACACCCCACATACACCACACCATGCTGGCTAAATCTGTGTCGCTACCCCAGGGCCACCACCTGATGCCACTCTGCTGTTCTGTTCACACACACTCGCTCACACTGCTCCGGACCCACTGAAGTCTTGTCTCCACACACAGGATGCTCCCTAGACGGCACGGAGCTTCCTTCTAACAATTGTTCTTCTTGAATTTTAGGAAAGTGTTCAATTATAAACTGAAGCTGAACAAAACTAGGGAACCATTTGTATGACAGTGCGTGAGTGCCTTGCCATTTAGCACTAAAATCCCAGCCGGCAGTGGCATCTGGCCCAGCGTGGTCTCACTGTCCCTATCTTTCCAGAGTCTTTACAAGGCCCCGTTCTCCTTGCAGGTGCTCAGGGCTGCAGACCTGCATGCAGAGGAATCACTGAGACGCCTGCCTACTTCAACAGCTTCCAGAGGAGCCAGGCCTGTTCCTGTAATCACAATCGTCACCAGAAGGGCCTGTGGGTGGTGACATAAGGGTCACCTTGCTGAGCTGCTTCAGGAACTAACTCACCCACTCTCTGGGAAGTGTTTCCTGCCTTTAGGACCTGTCCAGGCTCTGCTCACCAGATGTTGTGCCCCTGGCCAGCCTGGAAGCATTAGAGGCAAGTCCTAGCTTCCAGCAAGGCAGCTCACCCCGAGGCCACCTTTCTAAAAGGCCCCTGGATTGTGTGGTGAAACAATAAAGCCCTGGCTCACCACCTGGATGCCAGGTGAGCTGGACAGTGGAGGAAGCTGATGGCAAGCTCCCTCCTCTGAGCAGGACATGGCTAAGAGCCTCTCCAGGCCAATGGCAATTTCCATAAAGCTCTAAGACATCCACCGGCGGACTGTGTCAGGTGCAGGGAGGTGTGCGCTGGTCACGGGCAGACACATCTGAAGTGTCTGACCCCAGGACCTGCTCCACCTGGCACTGGCTGGCAGTCAAGCTGTGAAGGGGGCAGCAGGACAAATCAAGGGACCCAGGCAGGTGCTGCCTAGAGAGTAGGGTGGGGGCTCAGGGGACCCTGAGCTCTTCCTCAGGGGTGGGACTGGCCAACTCCCCAAGAGGCCAATGTCTGGCTTGAGGGATGAAGACAGTGGGCTCTTGGCCAGAGGGGACCAAGGGCACATGTTGGCAAGGAGGTCTCATCTCCAGGTTGGGACAGTTGCTTAGGCTGTGGAGGATACCAACTAACAAGTGTGCGTTAAGGTGAGCCCACAGGCACGTTGGCTCAAACCTCAGACATGGAGGCGCAGAGTGCAGAGTACTATTTTTTCAAGGTGGAGCGGGGAAGAGGACACAAGAGCAGGGAGAGCTCAGAAACAAGGCTACACCCAAACGCACCCTGGTGGCCCTGGCAGCCTCTGCCATGTTTATGACAACGGTGGCTGTTCCCTGTGAGGGAGAGCGCAGAGGACTGTGGGGCGAGGGCAGCCAGCGCTGGGCCGGCATGTTGCGCAGCAGGCAGGTGATCGTCGGTCCCCCGTCCAACGAGGACAGTCTGGCCTCTCAGGCGGATTAGGAGGGGAGAAGGCGGAACAGACAGAAAGACGCGGCAGACAGGCCCATGGATAACTTAGTTTATGGGTCAAGCCAACGTGATGCAAAGTTGTTTTTGTTCTTTTTTTTTTAACCAAAATAAATAAATCAGATCTGTCCCTGTGAAGGTCAAAGTGACGGATGAAGTGCAGCTGGCTCCTTGGCCACAGCCTGCCCCTCACCCCTGCCCCTCCTGTCCCTCTTCTGACCTGCTTTGGCACAGCAAAGAAAATGATGCATCAGAAAGTCTTCATTGGGTTAAAGGGAAATAGCAGAAAGGAAGAGTGGTTGGTGGTGTGGGAGGAGGGGGAGACCACAGGAGGAGGTGGGCAGAGGCGGAAGGGTCAGCAGGACCAAGACAGAGCAGCCAGTGCCCTGGCTGTGGGGACCCCAGCAAGGCTTCCTGGCCACACAGACCTTGTGGGCTCCAAGTGCTGCCCAGCCCCAAGTGGGGCTGAGGGGCATGCCTGGCCCCCACGCAGAGCTGGGATCCTTGCAGGGGCAACAGAAAATGGACACTGCAGAGACCAAACCTGCCCTCTCTGTGCCAAGTCAGGCCAAGGCTCTCTCCTGCCAGCTGCCTCGTATTGTCCTCAGTTCACTCCATAGCTGAGGCTCGTTCTAGAAACCTCTGCTAGATATGGCTAGATCTCACTCCAGACTCCTCCACGGATTCTAAGGCTTGGCTCCAAGATGAAACTACCCTAGCCTCAAATACAAGAGCCTGTGTCTTGCTGGGTGACAAGGTTGCCAGCACACTGGGAAGCCACACGAGGCCTAGTCCCTACCCTGGGGAGTGATGCAGGTGGGGATGGTCACGGCCAGAGCCGACCCCCTCAAGGACATCCTGTAGGGCTCCCTTTGCTCTTCCTGCTTGTCACTGCCTCTATAGAGCTGCTCAGCTTGACAGAAGTCAGCACAGCCTGGCAGCGTCTGGCCTGTGGGCAGCCAAGCACTCAAGGGGGCAACAGCCTAAGTCCTGCAAGAGCGGGGGCAGGGGTGTGCAGCACAGCAAGAAGGGCAGAGGTGTGGGCGGCGCTGAGGCACTATTTAGTTGAGAAGCGAGGGGCAGTCATGGATGTGGAGAGGGCAGCAGCCCAAACAACCCTAACAGCTCTACGAGAAGTTCTTGAAGGCGTCCAGGTCGAAGGCCGTGTCCAGGAGGCGCTGCAGCTCTGTCAGGTGGGTCTTCTTATTGCCGGTGGCTGGAGCAGCTGCTGGGTCCCGGCCAGCATACCTGAGAGACAGAGAGAGGGAGGGAGGGAGGGAGGGACAGGGAGCAGTAAGGGCAATGGCCACTGAGTGGGCCTGGTCTCATCTCTCCCTTGCATGTGCCCCAATAATGACCCACTGGCCTGAGGTCCCACAGCCTCCCCGGCAGGGACCAAGGCCTCACCAGACGGGCTTGGCGCGGCTGATGGTGGTCCGAAGTCTTGGCTTCACATAGTCATAGTAGCCTTGGTTCTTGTGCTCCTCCTGGCACCAGGCCAGCTCGGCGTTGGGGTACTTCTGTACCTCCTTCAGCAGGAGGTCGAAGGGGAATGGTGACAGCTAGGAGACAGAAGGGGTCAGGTCAAGAGGGGGACATTCAGAGGGCAGGTGAGGTCAAGCAAAGGGAGGCTGGTGTTCCAGAAGGGCAGTCTCATGGTGGCTGTTCTAGGCGGGGAAGGTCAGGGACCTGGGATACCCTACCTCAGTCAGTGATGTTCTGTGAAGACACCAGAGCCCAAACACCCTGCAGGAGGGATATCAGCACCTGGATGCCATGCCATCTGCCCTCACCTGCTCGATCCTTGTGATGGCCACCTGCTCCACCATGCCCCGTGCTTTGCGCTCTCGAGTGAGGTCGTAGTACACCTTGCCAGTGCAGAAGAGAAGCCTCTTGACATTTTCTGGGTCCTGAGCTGCAGGGCCGTCTTCTGGGATCACCCGCTGGAAGTGGGTTCCTACAAGAGAGTTCCCATGGCCAGGCTAATTCTCTCAGGGACATGGCTGAGGGCAATCCAGGGCCTGTCCCACTATGTGTGAGTGGTGGGTCCCAAGAGACAGGACTGTGCCACATGCTGCTGCCAGGACATGTAGTTTTTGAGGGTGAGAGATGCTTCCCCCTCACCTAGCCTCTGATGCCCATGTATTTGCTCAGACCTAGAGTGCTTTGAAAAGCACATGATATAAAACAAATACACAGCAGACACGCACACTGGATATCAAGTAACATTAGGTTATTCTCCAAAACAGCTTGTCTCAGACTTCGGAGACAAGTAAGTAAATTAAAACATTCCATCTCTACTCCATTCATACTACTCATGATTTTACAAATACAAAAACTTTCAACACTATCAAAGAAAATATTCAGCTAATTGAGGCTAGGGCTGGGGTTCATGAGAACAATGGAACAATGTCTACATGAAAACTCTCAACAAACTAGAAATAGAAGGAAACAATCTCAACATGATAAAGGCTGTATATGAAAATCCGTGGTGAAACACTGAAAGGTTTTCCTCTAAGATCAGGAACAAGGCTAAAATGCACATTCTGGCCACTTCTATTCAATATAGTACTGAAAGTTTTAGCCAGAGCAATTAGGCAAGAAAAAGAAATAAAAGGCACCAAAATTGAAAATGAAGAAGTAGAATTTTCTGTTTATAGGTGATATGATCTTATATGTAGAAAACCGTAAAGATCGCATAAGAAACTGTTGGAAGTAATAAATTCAGCAAAGTAGCACAGTGCAAAACTCAACACACAAAAATCAGTCGCATTTCTATACACTAACAATGAACAATATGAAAAGGAAATTAAGAAAACAATTCTATTTATAATAGCATCAAAAAGAATAAAATACTTAATTTAACCAAGGAGGTGAAAGACTTGTGCAATGAAAACTATAAAATTATACTGCTGAAAGAAAAAGACAGAAATAAATGTGAGCACATACTGTGTTCAAAGATTAGAAAACTCATTAATAAGATGTCAATACTACCCAAATCAATCTACAGATTCAGTGCAATCTCTATGAAAATTCCAATGATGTTTTTTGCAGAAACAGGATAGTTCATCCAATAATTTACATACAAACTCAAGGGACTCCAAATAACCAAAATAATTTTGAGAAAGCAAAACAAAGTTAGAGGAATCATACTTACTGATTTCAAAACTTATTACAAAGTTACAGTAATCAAAATAGTGTGATACTGGCATAAAGACAGACATATAGGCCAACAAAAAAGAATAGAGAGCCCAGATACAAACCCTCATATATATGGTCAAATGATTTCTGACAGGGCTACCAAGACCACTCGATGGGGAAAGATTAGTCTTTCAGACAAACAGTGCTGGGGAAACTGGATATCCACATGCAAAAGAATGAAATTTGGACCTCTTACTAGTAACATATGCAAAAATTAACTCAAAATGGGTCAAAGACCTAAATGTAAGAGCCAAAACAATTAAACTCTTTGGATTTGGCAATGATTTCTTAGATATACACCAAAGGGATAGGCAACTAAAGAAAAAACAGACCAACTAGACTTCATGAAAATTAAAAACTTGTACATCAAAAGACACTATCAACAGAATAAAAACCCACAGAATGGGAGAAAATATTTGCAAATCATGTATCTGAAACGGGATTAATGTCTAGAATATGTAGAGAAATCTTAAGACTCAACAACCAAAAAACAAACAACCAGATTAAAAAACAGGGCAAGGATTGAATAGACAGTTCTCTATAGAATATATATACACACACAAGTGGCTGACACGCACATGAAAAGAAGTTCAATGTTGCTAATGATTAAATGTAAATCAAAATCACAATGAAATACCATTTGACAGTGATTAAGATGGCTACTATTAAAAAATTCAGAAAATAGTAAGTGCTGATGAGGATGCAGAGATGTTGGAACCCTTGTGCACTGTAGGTGGGATGTAAAATGATGCAGCCACTGCGGAAAAGTTGGGCAGTTCCTCAAAAAATTAAAAATAGAATTACCATATGGTCCAGCAATCCCACTTCTGGGTACATACCCAAAAGAACTGAAAACAGGGACTTGAAGAGATTTGTATACTCATGATCATAGCAGCATTATGCATAATAGCAAAAATGTGGAAGCAACACAAGTACCCATCTATGGATGAATGGATAAGCAAAATGTGATATATATATATATATATATAATGGAATGTTATTCAGTCTTAAAAAGAAATTCTCAGGCCAGGCGCGGTAGCTCATATCTGTAATCCTAGCACTCTGGGAGGCTGAGGTGGGAGGATTGCTTGAGCTTAGGAGTTCGAGACCAGCCTGAGGAAGAGCGAGACCCTGTCTCTACTAAAAATAGAAAGAAATTAGCCAAACATGGTGGCGCGTGCCTGTAGTCTCAGCTACTTGGGAGGCTGAGGCAGGAGGATCACTTGAGCCCAGGAGTTTGAGGTTGCTGTGAGCTAGGCTGACGCCACGGCACTCTAGCCTAGTGCCCAGGCAACAGAGTGAGACTCTGTCTCAAAAAAAAAAAAAAAAAAAAAATTCTCACACAAACTACAAAAAGGATGGACCTTGCAGACATTATGGTAAGTAAAATAAGCCATCCACAAAGGACAAATATATATTAATATGACTCCACTTATATGAGGTCCCTAGAGTAGTCTAATTCAGAGAAAGTAGAATGGTGGTTGCCAGGGGTTGGGGGGAGGGGAACAGGGAGGCCGTATTTACTGGGGCAGAGTTTCAGTTTTTCAAGATGAAAAGAGTTCTGCAGATGAATGATGGTGATGGTTGCATAACACTGTGAATATACTTAATGAATCACTGAACTATACATTTAAAAACGGCTAAAGGCCGGGCATGGTGGCTCATGTCTGGTAATCCTAGCATTTGGAGAGGCTGAGGCAAGAGGACTGCTTGAGGCTAGTAGTTTGAGACCAGCCTGAGTGACATGGTGAGACTCTGTCTCTACAAAAAAAACAGAAAAATTAGCTGGGCGGAGGCGTGTGCCTGTAGTCCCAGCTACTCAGCAGGCTGAGGCAGAAGGATCGCTTGAGCCCAGGAGTTTGAGGTTGCTGTGAGCTAGGCTGACACCATGGCACTCTAGCCTGGGAGACAGAGTAAGACTCTGTCTCAAAAAAAAAAAAGAAAGGTTAAAATCAGTAAATTTTATGTTTTGAATTTTACCACAATAAAAAAAAAATTAGGAAAAAAACCCCAAACAAAACAGGGTTTACCTTGGCAGAAGACAAAAGGGGGCTTGGCAGCTGGGAGGACGCAGGTTTGGTGGCCCTGTGAGCCCCGGGATGTTCGGGCAGCTGAAGGCTGTGTCAGCCACCTGCACTCTGCAATCTACGTGGCAATCTCAATGCCACAGGCCTAGCTTTGCACAGATGCAGCTGGCCCGTTACCGAGCAGGGCCTACCCACCGTGTCTTTTCCTCTGTCCTGAAGGACTTGCTCTGGGGCTGAGCCTTGGAGCTGCGGTGAGCTGCCACTCGCCTGCCGGAGGAGGCCACAGACAGCGGCACTACTCTCAATCTCAGCCTCACGTCCCTGCCTCTGATGGAGTCCTGGGACGCTCACATACGAGAGGCAGCAGCCCTGGGATTGGATGTGAGGCATGGCATTTGATCAACTTGCATGTAACCTGTGACCTTCCACATCTGGTGTCACGGGTCTTTGTACCACAACCAAAAATGTGGCAAAGCCATGGTGAGATTCACAAATATCAGCCCCACACACATCACAGGGCAGCAGCAGAGAACCCCCAAACCCACGATTTCCCAAGGAAATGCCCATCTCCCTCACACCCACCTGGAAGCATCTCGTCAAAGCTGGTTCTGGCCTCAGGGTGGCGCAGCAGGGACTTGGGGGTGAAGATAATTAACTGAAATATAGAACAACAGGTTCATGATAGAAGGGGTTCTAATTCCAGAAGGAAGGTCAAAAGCAAGGGACTGCCTGAGCATCGATCTTCAGGACACGGAACACAGTGACCTGCCCTCCCAGCTCTCAATGGGAACCTTATGTCAGAAGAGGAGGAACAGAGAGCATCAATTTCCCTGCTGTTCACTTCCCGTCAGCCCGGCACCCACTCCCTCCAGGGCCCATCCCAGTCAGCTCCAAGCCCCCTGCACTCCACCCCCTGCCTCTCCATACCCAGGAAAGAGTCCTGAGTCTCTTCCTGGCAGTCCCAGAGCAAAGGGACCCACAGCCTATCAAAGCCAGTATCAAGTGGCATCAGGGCTGTTCTGCCCTGTGGGCCCTCGGGCTGCGGGGGACACATGGAGCTGCGAACCCGAGTCCTGCGCTCCCACCCCCACAGCATCCCAGGGCAGCAGGACACTCTCCCTGGACCCTGCCCCCACTCCCTGCTTCCTGTGCAGTACTTTTCCCACTTACACTACCAACCAACTTCTACTCACCCTTCAACACCTAGCTCGGGAGTTGCTGCCTAGGGACTCTTTATTCCCTTGGCCCCCACCAGGGCTCGCCTCTCTTCTAGAGCTCAGCATACCCTCTGTGACCACGTGCTCAAATGTCCACCCTCCTCGCTCGGCTGGGGCCTGCAGCCTCAGCTGAACACTCTGCGCGTGGTGCTCAGCAGCACGCGACGGTCCAGCTTGGGGGAAAAGAACATGCAGTTTCCTGGCCGCAGCAGGAGGAGGAGGAGGTCTGGCTCCCTGGTGCTATGTTCTGCCTACGCTCTCTTTGTGGGTGCCATCTAGCCAACCCCTAGCAAGAGGTGCTCAGAGGAGCCCTTCCCTGTGCCAACAGAGCAGGGCTAGGCCTAGTTTGACCAAGAGAGGCCCTGACACTGACCGGCTTCCGGAAGGGCAGCAAGATCTGGCGTCGTAGCACGTGGAAGAAGTTGCCAGGGGTGGAGCAGTTGACAACAACCCAATTGCAGTCATATAGCTGATTGATGTCGAAGTTGGCCTCTTTAAGGTCCTGCAACAAGGAAGAAAATGGCCAGAGGCCAGGTGGCAGCACTGAGCATTCTGGGGCCTAGGGCAGAGGGGCCTCAGGAGGCACCCTCAAGTGCCTGACTCACCTGGAGATGTGAGCAGACACTAATAAGAACAAGCCGGCCGGCCTCACAGCCTGGAGAGTCTCCGTCCCACTAATCCCTACTATTTCTCCGAAAGCTATTGCCCAGCATGAAGCAGATGCTATTGTAAGAGATTCAAGTTCTATCGAAAACCTATTTTAATCTTCCTTAGAAATGACTCCCAATAGTTTTTTTGAGCTTTTAAAGTTTCACTAAAATCACCCCAAAGTTCTCTCCTCTAGTGTCTGCCTGAATCACGAGTCAAGGCAGCATCCACCCTAAGAGCTCACGGTGAGCCGCTCACTGGGAGTTTCTGCGCCTTCAGCAACAGCAGGAAGCAAACAAAGGCAGCCCTCGCACTTTCTCCCATGCTCTGGGCAGTCTCTCGTCTCGGCAAAAATTTACAGGCCACACTTGTCTACCCATTTGAGCTCTCCAGCTAGAGAAAGAGGGGCAGAGCCAAGGTCTGTGTGACACCTCAGGACGTCCAGATAGAACGTTCCTCTCCAGGGTTCCTGCCAGATGCCCCAAGGGCGGCTGGGCTGGCCAGGTGGGCAGGGCCTGTTCTACTCACTGGTAGGACATCTGGGTCATCATTGCACATCTGCAGGAACCGCTCTGGGCGGGCGGAGGAATGTTCTGGGCCCTGGAACCAGACACACGAGTTACAGTTTGGGAGCTCCTGCATGCTGACGTTTGCTGCATTTGCTGTTCCCCCCTCTCAACTAACTTGCTCATTTCTGGTTATCTTTCTTCCTGACGGCAGGATTCAATGCTTTCCCCTTCCCACCAGGGAAGCACTTGGCTCCTCATTCCACACCAGAGTTAAAACTGCGTCACACTGGGGCCCCTAGAGTGGGACAGCCCCAAATAGGGTGTGGGAGCTGTGAGGGAGCCAAGCAGGGTGAGCTGCTGGCAGCAGGTGCAGAATGTTCTGTGGACGCCTGCACATTTGGGTGGCCCCCATCAGCACTACCTGCTTCTCATCCAGGGCAGGGGAGGGATGGGGCATGCTGGCCACATCCAGATGGGCTACTCTGGCCTTCCAAAGTGACATTCCCATCTCAGATGGGCGAGAAGCACTGGCAGAGCCTTCAGAAGTCTGGTGTGAGCCGCTGGCTCTGGTGCCAGTCTTTATGGTCAGGATCCTAAACAGACCGTTCCCAAGTCCTAGGTCTGGTGGGGAAGGGCCAGGGGCTCACCATGCCCTCCATGCCATGCGGCAGCAGCAGTACGATGCCATTCTGCCGCACCCACTTGGCTTGTCCTGGGCAGATGAACTGGTCGATGATGCACTGGGCAGTGTTGTGGAAATCACCAAACTGGGCTTCCCAGAGGACCAGGGCATTAGGACTGGCCATGGCGAAGCCCAGCTCAAAGCCTGTAAGGGACAAAGGAAGGAGAAAACCATATCCAGGACACCAGTCAGTGGATGAGGGGCAGGGCGGGAGGCGGGGGGGCCTGGTGGCGTGGGCTCCGGGCACTCACCCAGCACTCCGTACTCAGACAGCGAGCTGTTGCACACGGTGTAGGGGGCCTGATTGGGCCACAGGTGGTTCATGGGGATGCAAGTTCTCTTGTCCACATTCTGGTCATGGAGCACATGGTGGCGGTGGCTGGGGCAGGACAACAGAGATAATAACCAGGAGCTCTGACCTGTCAAGCAAATGTGCTGGGGCCCCGCACGGAGTACAGATCCCCCTTGCTGCAACCTGGACTTCCTGCCTGGTAGCTAGCTGCAGAGCTCAGCACCACCCAGGTCTTAAAAGACGAGCACCCAAAGCAAAT